>CAUYPK010077326.1:0-56511 GCA_963574355.1 Loris lydekkerianus | reverse complement strand
GAAGAAGCCCAAGTGCCCATCGACCCATGAATGGACTAGCAAATTGTGGTACATGTATACCATGGAATACTATGCAGTCTTAAAGAAAGATGGAGACTTTACCTCTTTCATGTTTACATGGATGGAGCTGGAACATATTCTTTTTAGCAAAGTATCCCAGGAACGGAAGAAGAAGTATCCAATGTACTCAGCTCTACTATGAAGCTAAATTATAGCTTTCACATGAAGGCTATAACCCAACTATAGCACAAGACTATAGGGAAAGGGCCAACGAAGGTGAAGGGAGGGGGGAGGTTTTGGTGGAGGGAGGGTAATGGGTGGGGCCACATCTATGGTGCATCTTAGAATGGGTACAGGTGATTGCACTAATGTACACAGCTATGATTTAACAATAAAATATATATATATATATATATATATATATACAATTACAAAAAGAAAAAAAGAAAAGAGGAGCTAAAGGAACCATGGGACTAATTATTCTCCTCAGGGATAAGTAGCTTCTATGCTTATTATGGAGCAGATTTTCTATACTTCTTGAATAATCTTGCTTTTACTTTATACTTTTAGTTCAGTTCTAAATTCCTTCTTCTGCTATGCCAAGGACCCACTCCAACTTCAAGCGATTCCTAGCATTGAGAAGGACTTTCCTCTGATAGCACCAGGCGCACAGCACATGTGGGTCACTGACCATGGTCCGGATTATTTCTCTTATCACAGTTTTCTGTCTGGGCTCAGATTTCTTTCATGTTTTTACTCGGATACCATAATGTTGTAGAAGACATCGTCAGTCATATTAGGAGATAGACCTGGAGGCTCATAACTTTTATAAAAATACTTTACAACATGTCTTTCAAAGATGTCTTTAATTCTTTCTGCATGAAGGAACTATTCTTGCTCAAAATGTGCTCTCTAATAATCTCATCCCTACACAAGTCTTTGAATCAAGCAAAGTACAGGTGACCAATAATCCTACTTTGCCTGGGATGGAGAGGAAACAGTCCCCTCAGTGGAACTTTCACCGATAAAATCAGGAGAGTTATGAGAAACTGGGACAAATCTGTTAAACTAAATAAAAGATCATTTTAATTTTTTAGATGTGGAAACTCAGATGTAGCCAGATAGCCAGCATGTGGCAGGCTAAAACTTCAAATGCCATTGCTAATTTCAGACTCAACATCAGTGCACAATCCACCAAATAATTAGGAACAATTTATTTTAGTGGAGGGGGGAAATCTTAAATGACTTAGGGCTAAATATATACTGTCATGTCGTACAGTACATTGGAGTAGAACAATAAGCTAGCTTTTTAAGCCACAACAAATATCCATATTTGAACATGTTCTAATTTGAATTTACTTTATTTTGTCTGCTGTCTAGTGTAGAATGAATAGTGCAGGAGTCCACCAGTCCTCTTCAATTTAAAATACTTGATTTTCTTTACTATTACACTAAACTAAATAAGTTATTTTACCCACTGTTGACCAAAAAAGACATAATAAATAACTTGTTACTGAAAGACATTATAGAATCTCTAGGAATTTATAATAGTGAGGGCATGTTAGATGTATTTGAGGAGAGTGGTCTCAGGTATTATTATATTTTTTCTTCATTTGAAGGAAAAAATTACCCAAGTAGTCAAAGTAGGAAATAAAATTCTGAGGCAGAGCCTCTAGCAATTTTAAAACTAATACTGTGCAGAAACTTTTTATTTTTAATGTGGTCATGTAGTCCATTTTTTAATTTTTATTTATTTATTCATTTTTGCTTTTATAGCCTAAGATTTTGGATGATTTCCAAAAAGTCATTTTCCAGGCCAAAGTTGGGGAGGTTTTCTACTATGTTATTTTCTAGGAGTTTTAGATTTCAAGTCTTATATTTAGGCCTTTTATTCATTTTGAAATGCTTTTGTATATGATGTAAGATGAGGGCCTAATTAATTCTTTGCATGCTGAAATCTAGTTTTTCCAGCACTATTTGTGCAGGTTACTATTCATTTCCCATTTTGTTTTCTTGGTACTCTTTGGAAAAATTAGTTGATGAAAAAAGAAAACATATTAACTGGAATAAAAGTCTTTGCAAACTATATATCTGATAAGAGGGCAACATCTAAAATTTTAAAAGAACTATCAGAACTCAATTGCAGAAAAGCAAATAACCTGACCAAAAAAATGTGCAAAGGACTTGCACAGACATTTCTACAAAAATAAAGACATAAAAATGGTTAAAAGGCATACAAAAAGGTGTTCAACATCACTAATCATCCAAAAACTGCAAATTATAAACCTCTGTTAGATAACATCTCATACTTGAAAGGATGGCTATTATCAAAAAGATGTCAGATAATACATTGAGAGTGTGTAGAGCAAAGGGAAACCTAGCATACTATTATTGATGGGGATTTTGATTTAGTGATTATGGAAAACTGTATGGAGATCCATAAAGACATTAAAAATGGAATTACCATATGACCCTGCAATCTCTGTTCTGGGTATATATCTGAAGGACATGAAATCATCCCCTTGTAAAGATATCTGCACTCTCATGGTCTTTGAAGCATTAGCATAATAGCCTAGATTTGAAAATAACTGAAATGTCCACCAATGAACAAAGGAATAAAGATAATATAATACACACACAGAAGTTATTCAATCTTAAAACAGAAGAACATCTTCCTTTTTGCCACAACATGGATGGCCTTTTGGAGGACAATATGTTAATTGAAATATACTAGACACAGAAAGAGAAATATTGCATGATCTCACTTATATGTGGAAAAAAAGAGCTCAAAAATACAGAGATAGAGAAGGAAACAGTGGACATGAAATAGCATATTTGTATGATAAACCAGTTTGGAGATCTAATGTACAACGTGAGAACTGCAAGTAATGAAATTGTGTTGTATTAAAGATTTTTGTTTTAAAAAGTAGATTTTAGAGGGTTCCATCACATGTAAGTGGCTATGTAAGCCACTTAGATATGTTAATCTGCTTTACTACAGCAACTATATTACGACCTATATGTATCCCATAACATCATGTTGTAAATGCAAATATTCACAATAAAATTTATTTCAAAAAATAAAACAGTACGACTAAATACTTTAGGGAAATTGGCTACTGAAATAGTCAGTTAAGAAAGGGATAAATACTTAGAATAGCCATATTTGTTAGAGCAAGGCAGAGACTAGAAAGTAAATAGAAAAGACTTGACAGATACTTTCTAAAACATTCTCTAAGAGTGACTTCAATCAAAGGGAGCTACATAAGTTGCCTTTATTTTTTATCATTTTATTTTAACTAATAAAAATTGTTTAGTTTCAGGGAGTTACAGGTAATGATTTCATATATGTATTCTACAGTCAAATGAATTTACATATTCATCACAACCCCTAGCTGGTATCTGTGTGTGTGTGTGTGTGGGGGGGGGGGGGGCATTTCAAATATACTTTCTCACCAATTTTTGTATAAACACAGGGTATCATTAACACTATGATGCACATCAGATCCCTAGAACTTATTTAGCTAATAATTGAATGTTTGTGTCTTTGACCACTGTCTTTTTCATTTATTCTAACCCCAGGTATATACTCAAAGGAAGCGAAATCAGTCTCTCAAAGATGTATGTCTGTACCCCCGTGTTCATTAAAGCAAGATTCTCAATAGCTAAGACATCCAAAGAGCCTCAGTGCCCATTGATGGACAAACTAGTAAAGAAAATATGACAAAAATACCCACACAGGTGCACACGCACACCCACAGTCACGAGCCTCATCCCTTATGACTGGGTATCACTACAGTCACATTCAAACTACTCTCCTTGGCCATCTGGTGACCATAGTAAAAAAATGCAGCACTTATTCTAGGATAGATTTGTGAACCTAATTGTCTAGATCTCATACAGAAACACAAAACTCATCCATGAAAAGAGAGAAATCCTATCATTTGTGATAACATGGTTTAAGCCAGAATGCCTTTTCTTAAGACAGCTAAGGTACAACCACAATTTTCATTTTCAAAGACAATAGTTAATGAAGACTCACATAAACACAAAGAGACCTAATAAAACAACAACGCAGGTGCCTATGGTACATCTTACAAGGGTACACGTGAAATTTATCAGGTGTAGAATATAAATGTCTTAATGCAATAACTAAGAAAATGCCATGAAGGCTATGTTAACCAGTGTGATAAAAACATTTCAAACTGTATATAAAACCAGCACATTGTTTCCCATGATTGTACTAATGTACACAGCTATGATTTACACACATAACACACATAACACATATAACATACATAACAAAATAACAACACACATTTTTCTTGGTACAGGGAAAAAGGAATTAATTAAGTCACATCATTTACCTTAAAAGAGTTTCTTCTAAAAACAATGAGAAATCATACCAGGGCTTCACACATTTCTGCATCTCAAACCCCTTTAGGCAAGAGAGAAGGTAGTATTTTTTTGTAAACTCTTTAGGTGATGCTAAAGTGGTATTACTAGGGGAAAAAAATCCCTATAGCAGGGTGCTTATAAGAATGAAAAAAAAAATTGTGTTTCTAAAGTAGCATCTTTGGTGACTAATAGAGAAGAACGAAAAAGGAAGAATAGAACGTGATTCAATGACCTTCCCAACCACAAATAAAAAATATGCCTGTGAACAGATGTTTTCCCATTTATGATCTCACTACAAATAGATTTTTAGTCCTTTACATTGTCCTTTTCATGAACACATGATGTTCAGATGAAATTATTAGAGCGTTGTCTCAGCAGTGAAGCCTGGAGAATGCATGGCCAGCTCAGCCTGGAGATGCTGAGGCCACGCTCTATTTGTCTAATAATGGTGAATGAACACAAAGAGGTTTTCAGCCTGGAGAATCAGAGGGTTAAATCCATAACTTCCCTTTCCCAGCTCCCTCGCTTCTGTCAAAATATGAACATTCCCAGAATTACTTTCTTTGTTCCCTGAATTGACTTTCTCCCAGGGGAGAGACCCCTGCCCCTCAAATTCTCCAGCTCCAGGAGCAATTGGTGCCATTTAATTAAACTTGCCAATAAAGCATGTCCATGTCTGAAGGAGCTGGAAGGAGCTTCAGCAGTGCCAAACTCATACAGCTCAGAGAATATTTTAGTGTAGATCAATCAAAAGAATGAATGAATAAAGTTGTTTGTGTAGGGTTTCAGCGACAGGATCAGTTGATATCTGAGCCAGAATTCAAAATCAAGAGAGCCTTTCACTCTGCCTTTTACTGAGAACACTTGTTTCTTATGGTGAACAAGAGCAAGAATAAAGAAAAGTTCTTTCATAAGTTCTCATTCCATTATTCATGAATAACTGTAATTTACAGGGTCATGCAATGTCCAAAATAAAGTAGCTGGACAAATATTGGGTCAGGATACTCTAAAAGGCTTTGCTCTTCTTCCCAGCTATCGATATGCTGATTTTGGTTATTCTCACCTGATTGTGGAATGACATGAGTTTTCATCCAATTCTAGGCTGTGAAGATTCTGTTTTTACTTTTACCTAAGACAAAGCCTTTGACTGCATCCAAGGAAGAACTAGGAAATGGTGCTGCTAACACTTTAACTTGCATACTTCTGATCAAGCAGAGAGGACAGTTTTATTGCTGTTAATCATTTGTTCACTTGTTTATTAACTGAACAATTGTTTATTCAGTGTCACCTAACAGGAATTAGTAATCTAGGCACCGAAGTTACAACAGTAAATTAAATGAACTCTTTTCCTCACGGTTCTTACATTCTGTTGTAGAAAGACAGAAGGGAAAATACATGTGAGCTAGATTACACCCTAAAATACTACCACAGAAAGAAGCAAAGGAGAGCAAGAAGCCCTAAAGTGACAAATAAGAGGCAGACCTTATTACATGCTCTACATAGAATAATTTTGATGTGCAAATTATTAATTAGGTAATATATGTTTATATCACAAATGATAAACTACAGAGATAATATTTAAGAGAGTTATGCTAACTTGCATAAGATCACTTTATTAATTCACAAAACTAGAATTAAATTCTGTATTTTTATTGCGCCAAAGTTGTTGATTTAGTAGAGACTTTTAATCTATGTTTAGTATGTTTTTTATTAATGGAAATGACTTCAAAATGATGTCTGATTTCATATCTGGATCATGATTTATGAAAGGTCAGCCTATTCCAAGAACCAACAGCAATAAAATAGATTGGAAATGCTTATTTGTTCCATTAAGACTGCAAAGAGAAAAATATATATTTTTATTAAGAATAAGTGATAAAATGTTTCTTTGGACCAATAAAATAGACAAAAATATAAGTGACTACCATAAGAAAACAATTGCATATATTCATTTATTCTAAAGCACATTGTTTTTGCAGATTTCTTCTCCCTTATTGTCAATGAGACATTTTTAGATCAGCACCAAAGTCTGTTTTGGAGAATTCCAACTGCAGCAACTCAAATTTCTCCAACTACGTTTTGTCAACCACTGGGCACACCTGGCTTCAAAGTAACAAAGTGCTGTGCCTATGATCTATAAATTGAAAAACAATGCCTTGGTAGCAGCACATTTGCTTATAGCATGGCTTAGTGACTATTTCAAGTCTACTATTAGACCCACTATTCAGATAAAAAGATTCCTTTCAGAATATTACTGCTCATTAACAATGTACCTAGGCACTTAAGAGGTCTCTTGGAGATGTACAAGGTGATTCCTGTTTTCATGCCTGTTCATTAATTCCGCTGCCTGTGGGTCAAGCAGTCATTTTCACTTTTAAGTTTTATTGTTAAAAAAATACATTTCATAAATCTATATATTCTATAGATAATGTTTCATCTGATGAATCTGAGCAAAATAAGTTGAAAATGTTCTAGAAAGGATTCACCATTCTAGATGGCATGAAGAACATTCATGATTCATGGGAGGAAGTTGAAATATCAGCATTAACAAGAGTTTTGAAGAAACAGATTCCAACCCTTATGGGTGATTTTGAGCACTCCAAGGCTTCAGAGAAGGAAGTAACTGCATATGTGGTAGGAACAGCAAGAGAATGAGAATTACAAGTCAAGGTTAAAGATATGACTGAATTTCTGCAATCTCCTAATACAACTTGAATGAATGAGGAGCTTGTCGTGCATGCCCAAAGAAAGTGGGTTCTGGAAGTGGAAACTACTTCTGGAGAAGATGCTGTAGACTTTATTGCAATGACAGAAAAGGGTTTAGGATATGACATAAACTCAGTTGGTAAAGCAGTGGCAGAGTTTGAAAGGATTAATTTCAATTTTGAAGGAACTTGTACTGTTGGTAAAATGCTAAGCAGCATTGCACGCGACAAAGAAATTTTTTGTGACAGAAAGAGTCAGTGTGGCAAATGTTACTGTTGTCTTATTTTTTTTATCTGAATAGAAATAAAATAAGGAAGAAATGTTATCTACTCTCAAAAATGCTGGCCCTGCATTTTCATATGTGTCAAGAAGCACATAGCAAAGCTAGCTTCTATTACCAGAGGGTACTTGACCTTGGGAAAACTAACGTTGACTGGTACCAAAGGGATTAGCAAATGCTCCATTTTCTAACTCCATCTTCAATTACTTTGATGAGCAATTAAAATGCTAATTAAAAAACAATCTAAAACTTAGTACTCAGAAGGTTATGAAATAATGCGCTCATATGTTGTACACACAGACAACTAATAAGGTCACCAGACAAAGAACAGTTAGTAAAGAAGGTTAAATTATCATTATATTTTATTATTAAGATTGTTTTATGTGGTTACATAATGATACACATCATCAATCTCCAAATAAGTAAATATAAATTGGATTATTTAATTGCTGCAAACTTGTTTTAGAAAAACAATCATTTTACTAAAACTAGCCAATTGTAGGAAAATAGTAAGAAATTTTTATGTAGGCAGGGTAAAATTTAAATCAGTCAATCTCAATATGGTTAATTGAAATATTTATAACGGCATATTTTTGAGGGCCATGAAGTTTTTGCACTTTCTCTTTTCTTTACTTGAACATCAAGCTTTTAATTGTACATAACTGCTCTTGAGAGTGAGTTGAAGCAATTTTGAATTATCTAGTTTTCCTCAATAATGCCATTTCATTAAGTTAATTACCACTGGAGTGGTGTTCTGAATCTGCAGTGTATAAAAATTAAAGTATCAATTTAAAACCCAAGATAATAGATTGCAAGTTAGTAATGAGAGTCCTCATCTGAAAGGTAGGTGGCATGCAGGTAGAAAATTTTGATAACCATTACAATATGCCCAGGGTCCAGAACTGCACCTTGCCCAAAGGGAAGCTACTTGTTGATGAAACTAACTCACATAAAGAAAACATTACTTTAATCAAATGTAATCTATCTTAGAAATGATATATTTTTTAAACTTGGAGAATCATCTACTTCAAAAATAAGCTTTTTTTTTTAGAGTATTATAAATATTTAATGTTTTCTAACTAGCATGGTAACTAAGTCCAACATACTTAGAGTCAAGTATCAATCTAACTACTAAAAAAAATTCTGGTAAATACTGGTAAGGAGAAGAGACCAAGCTTTTGAAAAGTTTCCCATACACAATGAAGGTATATTCTCCTAAATTACATGTATTTGCTCCATTTCTATTTCTAGAATTTTCTCCTCCTTATATAGCAATTTCCTTGTCTCCTCAAATTTTGTTTCTCCCCACTTAAATGTATTCTGTACAATGTTATCATTTCCCTTTCAAAAAATATATATATGTATAACTATTTAAAATAGTCATATAGGCTGGGCACAGTGGCTCATGCCTTTTAATCCAAGCACTCTGGGAGGCTGAGGCAGGTGGATTGCCTGAACTCAGGAGTTAGAGACCAGCCTGAGCAAGAGATTTCTTCTCTAAAAATAGCCAGGCATTGTGGCAAGTGCCTGCAGTCCCAGCTACTTGAGAGGTTAAGACAGGAGGATCATTTGAGTCCTTGATTTTAGGTCACTGTGAGCTATGATGCACAACACTTTACCAAGGGTGACAAAGTGAGACTATCTCAATAAATAAATAAGAAAGACACACACACACACACACACACACACACACACACACACACTTGGATTGCATCAGAACAGGATCAAGTCCAAACTCTTCACCATGCTAACCTAAGTCTTCAGCAGGGCTTGAACTCTATCTTCCTTCAGTATCCTAGCTGCCAATGCGACAAATCATTTTACTTCTCTGAATCTTTATTTGCATGGCCCCATCTGCTTGGTCTGCTTATTTCCTTTTTCATGTGTACAAAGAAATATTTTAACAAGGAACTACTATCTATTTTATCCAAAAGATATTTTAAACAAGAAATGATTTGTAAAATTGACACAAACGATTATTTTTGATAGCTCAGATGTCACATAAATCAGTCAGTTACATTATAATTGACCGTACATGGTGACAAAGAAGCAGGTTATATACGTAGTAGCATTTTTTGCAAGCTTGATAGTAGCTGTCCCAAACTCAAAGATTTCTGCGGTGTATACAAATGACAAATGTTGTCTACAAGTCAGTGGATGGTAACCTGCCTGCGTGTGTGTGTAAGCAAAACACCTATCTAGTGTTATGCCCTTTCAAAAGCTGGTGGGCGTATCCAATGGTCAAGTGACACATATTCTGAAGAGGACATTGCTCAAAAGTTGCTGCTTTGAGAACACTGACTTCAGGATTTTAGGTTGCTAGCATTTTTAGCTTTAACTTTCTGTGGCATTCAGAGAAAATGCACAGCACAATTCTGAATACAACTGTGTTTACAAATCTTAATGATAAAATGATTTAATAGTAAAACCAACTATGCTGGTTCATTTACCCTTCTAATTCAATTAGCTTTTATAAGACTACCCTTCAGCTTTCATCAGTGACTCATAACAACAAATATTTATTAGGTATCTATTGTTTCTAGATGGTAGCAGATCACAAGAAATATCAGACCTGACCTCTGCATTTACAGAATATTTACCGAATAGTGAGGAAGACCATTGCAAATAGGTAATTTCAATGTAGAATATTCTATGAAACTGTAAGCATTCAATATGTTGCAGTAAAAATTTGTAAATGAATAAATGAAGTAAGGTTGGATGGGGTTGTCTGGGAACCCAAAAGACAGACATATAATTGAGCTTAGGTGGGAAGAAGGGGAAAAAATTGGTTCCCAGGAAAGGCGATTCTTAAAAGCATTGTGAGCATAAGTAGGAATTTGCCAGGCTAAGAAGAGAAGCTGGATACCACAGGGGAAAGTAAGTTAGAAAGAAAAACAACATTAGGAAATGTAATTGGATATGCATCTTTTTGTTTAATGCTCATAACTCTTTTAAAGTTTCCATATATCATAAAAGTTGTAAGAAAATTATGCATAATTAATTTTGGCAATAAATACCAGTGAATAGTGTTAAGTGTTCATTCAACATAGGGAAAGCATGGCAGTGAAAGGGCAGAGCTGTGCAGAAAACCATAGGATATACTTTCTATACATTTTCCATTTTGTTTCTGCATTCTTAGCTGTGCAGCTATTCCTCAAGAGAACTAAGTTAAAATATTGAACCGAAGGGAGAAACTAGGACCGTAATTCAGTGCATGCAACTTCAAAAAAAACCAAAAAACAAAAAACCTCAAGGCCTCCGAAATGTTGCATTTGATCATGTTCAGACCTGCATCATAACCCTCAATGGTACCCTTAGGGACCAACCTTTTTTCACTGTATCAAAAGCCTAGACAGACAGAATTGCGGGAGAGAGCTTTTCACAACATCAGAAACGCTGTGTAAATCTCCCAGCCAAAAGTCATAGAACATGCTAAAGTGACAGGCATAATGCCTTTCCTGCCATCAAGCGCCACCACAAACACCAAGAAGACATGGGTGGGATAGCTAAGCCGTTAGCCACCTGGGATAGCTTTTCAAACAGTAAGACTTGTTTTCTACCATCATGAGTGATTTCAAAATAAATTTCTTGCTTAAAGTATGCAAAATTGACTCAAAATATATGAGAAAGTATGTGTGTGTTTGTGTATATCTCTGGGGCACTTTTTTATATACATATACATAGGAAAGCCCTATGAGTTCAGATATATATATATATATATATATATGTATATATATATATATATACATATATATATATATACATATATATATATATACATATATATAAAATATAGTTATGTATACTATGAAATTCTGCTTACATATGAGGCTATTAGCTTTAAACCCACTTAAAAATGCATTTGCATTCCTAAAAATTTTCTGGCTTTGAAAATCCTATGATTTCCTCTTGCTTTTCTCATATCTCACTTTCATCAGGTTTACTAAAGAAAACATAATTCACTTTGGTATAAATTATCAATGCAGAACTTTGTCTAAGACATGCCCACAAGTAGCGTTTAGAAATAAAAGCATGCTATTATTTTCACAAGCCTTCTAAGAGCTGAAGACCACTCTACCTGAAGTTGATGTATTAAATATGATTAAGTGTTTGCAGAGGTGGCTGAAGAAGCCAAGGTGAAGCAGTGACCCACACTTAATACAGAATCTGCTACTACTATAGTTATTGATAACAACTGATATTATTCAGTTCCCCTCTGTATTATAGACTCTTGTTGCTAGGATCATGTCATTTTATTTCTGTATGTCAAGCATTATGGGCACCCACTCTACCTTTGCTAAATAAAAATGAAATATCTAATGCTTTAGACATAATTATGAAATACTTATGTATGTTACATTATGTAATCTATAAAATAAACTTTCTAGAAATTTTAAGTTAAACACAAAGGAAAAGTGGCTCAGTGTTTAAATAGCTTAACAAGTTTATTCAGCCAACAAATCATAGATGTAATACATCACACATCAAATGTTCTGAATGTAGGACCCTAGCCAGCATGGCAGCTGACGCAAAATAAACTACTTGAGGTCCATTTTAATAACATTTGTGAGCTCAGGAAGGAGGTGCTTACTAATTCCAATGGGAGAAAAAATAAAGCTAAATCGGACAAAATTCAGATTCATATATCAATAGCCTGCAGATATGCACCTTGATTTGAAAGAACAGTATTCCAAGAAGTGAAGTTCTAGGATAAGCAGAGTCAGTTGGGCTGTTGTCCATACCCGGAGAGAGTGCTCTGGCTATGGTAACATGCCAGAAGCCAACTCTGGGTGAAGGTGATACTGGTAGCTTATACCATCATCACCTTGGGTAGAAAAGTGCATCAGTGTTAAATAGGAAAGCCCTATGATTTCAGGAAATTTCCTTATGGGTACAGCAGTTCAAAGGCCAGGAATTTCAGACCCTCAATTGTCCCAGGGTTCAAGGAAGAGAACCAGGGGCTAAACAGAGGAGAAAATAACCTGGGGTATCTGAAACACACAATGAGAGTTTTATAGAGAGCTGCCCTTTGATGGATTTGTGAGTAACTAGGAGTTCACTCCAGACTCAATCCCTAACCTTCTGTCCCAGATTAATTCTACACCCTCTGCTAAAGAACATGAATCAAATTTGTGCTTATAAGACAATTTGGAGCTGAATCTTTTTTTTTTTTTTCCCCCCAGGGTAAAGCGCAAACGCTTGCATAATTTGTGGTAATAGTCCCCCACTACCACAAATTATGCAGTCGAGTTTTCCACATTTGGGGAAATCACAGGGGTCAGCACATCCGGAGTGCAAGGGATAAGCCTCGCCCTGGGAAAACCACCTTCGTGATCATGGTCTCTCCCCTGCCAGGTAAGTATTGGAGCTGAATCTTCAAGTTAAAGCAACATACTTCATAATTTTAGGAAACAACTAAATTTGTTAGACTTTTCTTTCTCTATTATGCAAGTAACATTCACCTATGTGATTCCAGTATAGCCGTGAAAAATGTGCCCTAAATAGCAAGTTCTTTATAAACTCCAACTGAATAAGAGTTGATAAAACTTTCAACTGTGGTTGCTTTTTTTGTTTCATTATTATTTTTAGTTCAGTTATTTTAATGTTTTCTTATGATGAGAATATGTAATATTATCTGTATTAACAAAATCATTAAAAGAGTTAATATTTTCCTCCAAATAGTTCATTGATAGGTCTAGCAGACCCATTGTCACATTACTTACACATATTATAGTATAGAAAACATAGCTTGTGAAGGAAATACAGTTATTTTCATTAAATAGACATTACAGATGTCACTAATCATTTACTAAGTGAAAAAAGAAAAACAAAAACATGTGTTAAGTACATTGCAACAAATTATCACATCTGGGTTATAATTTAAATTAGTTATGGTTAATGCATTTATTTTGCTCATTTTAATTAAGCATTTATAAAGATAATTCTTTATAATTATCTTTGTTCATCAAAGTAAGCAATTAAATTATTTACCCATTCGGTCCTGATCAACACATACTAAGCATCATTTCCCATAAACATTGGCATTCTCTGTCCTTGGACTAGGAAAAAAACATACTTGGTTGGTACTGTGAAATGTTAACAGCACACTTTTCAAAATAGAAAGTTCTATTTTTTGACATACTTAATTATTGATCTCCATCCCTGAGGGAAAAGAAAAGGATTTCCCAGAGGGAAAGGTTGACACCTAAATGTTAATAGAAAAGCAATAACTTAAGATAAACACAGGAGATTCTAAGGAAAACCTGACAGGCCCTGAGGGGACCCTTGTAAAAGTTAAGACTGCCCCTAACTACTTTTGCCTTCCTATAGTACCCTTTAGCTCATTGTACTACTAAAACCCCCATCTATAGGAAAATTTTAATACCATTAATACATATGAGTTGCATAAAGAAAAATATTCTAATATTAACCATACTGCCTGAGAACAAATGTATCTGGAATTGTGCTTCACAGTTTCATGAACCTTTCACATTTTCTTTTTCTGCCATATGTTTGATAATTGTAACTTTAATTTCTCTGGGTTGCTGATATTTTAAATTTGAACTTTGTGGGGCACACTACTGGGATTGAGCAGGATGCACAGACACCCACACTCACATATACAGACAGTGTCCTAAACAATTATCAAAATAATTGAAATGTCAAGAATTAGGAGTAAGTGCCCGTACATATGCAAACACGTTTTATAAACCACATCTACTATGTTACAAATGAAGAAACTGAAGCCAAGTTTTGTAAGTAACTTTTTACAAAAAAAAAATACAAGAGATGGAATTGAAATTTAAATTAAAAAATAAAATTAAATGACGGAGTCAGTGCATAGTTCAGGCAAAATAATGGCATTATCTTTGAAACTGCGTGTAGGAGAATGAAATATTTACCAGTGAATAGAAATGATAGAAAATTAACATTGAGAAACTTCATTAAAGCAAAGCCCATTAAACCTAGCACTCTTGAAATGTAAGTATAAGGACACATGAACAAACTCCTTAGAATTCATGTTTAGAAGAAATGGACTAAGATAATGTTTTCTTTAAAAAAAAAAAAAAAGTGTCTTTTTTTTAATGTGGAAACAAAGGCATGTCAGAAGGTGAAAAATTCCTATGAGAATTATAATGTGATAGCTTGTCAACAATTATCGTCAGAAGGAACTCTTCGGGAACTATTTCAGAAGTGTATACAACTATGATAGTCTTCATTCTCACAAATATTCAAGTTTTTATTTTTTATTTAGTACAGATACTAACTTACATTTCTTTCTTCAAGGCAATGATGGAAAAGTGTTTATAAGGCAACTGGTGTAGGAAAGGTGAATAACGGCCTGAAAGGAACAGAATTTCCCATCATTATTTACATCTATTTTCTTCCTTTCTCTCCCTTCCACACCCTCTAGAAGTGTTTCTTCATTTTGGGAAACTCATGGAGTCCTTGGCAATGGGAATCTGTAATAGCTTCTGTGGTCTCAATAACCTATAGGATTATCAATATCCTGGCAATCTGCTTTTATGTTGCAGGGAAAAATAGTTTAATTGTTGTTTTTTTTCTCTTTTCTTTGCCTATCTTTATCCTTTGCTCTCGAGAGACAAGACAGAATGAAAAATAATATGGGCTCTGATATCAGTCCCACGTTCACATTTAGCACCAACCATGACATGTATTTTTTTTTTTAAAGTAAAATCATGAATCAAATACAAATATGAAATGAACGTGTGTCAAAGATTTTATTTAATTCATTAAGTAATCACATAAACCGAATAATGTTACAATAGTTTGAAAGGAGAATTCAAAGCACTGCCAAGGTGTATTCAAATAGGAATAGTGAACTAAATTTCCCAGCAGATACAAGCCTGGATTTTTCACTGATGGGGAGGAATAAAACTTCATTTGTTCCTTCATAGGAAAATAATTCAATTGCATGTGTGGGGTACAAACCATTTGCATTCCAATCAATCCTCCACCATTTACACAGTTATAAAATTAGCTCAGACAAGGAAAGGCTCAAACCACATAGAATCAAATAACCTGAAAAAATACACACTAGTCAAAGCCTAGCTTTCCATTTGAGAGTAATTTTTTCATCCAGGTTTCTTCTGACACAGAGAGTACCATCAAAGACAAGGAACTTTATGATTTTTTTCTGCTCAGGTTCCCTCTCTCTGTTCAAAAGAAACAAAAATATCTATTCACAAAGTTGTGAATTAAATTAAGAAATATGTCTACCCAGCTCCTGGTTTATACTTGTGACTCGATAAATCTCATCCTTCTTAGAGATGTAGCTTCAGTAAGATTTTTTTGGCCCTAATGCCTTGATAAAAAGTGAGACTTCGCATTTTCCTTCTGTGTTGTCAGCTATCTAGCGTCCACGTTTACTTTTTCAGCCTCTCTCTCACTTAAACACACACAAGAACTAAGCCATTTGCTTGCACTATCTCATTTGGTTGCATTCAGTTCTCACAACCACCCCAGATACTCCCTTTCCAGTCAAGGAAAGTGAGGTTTAAAAAAGCAAACTTGTCCCATATCAAACAATAGGTGAGTAGGCTGGCTTCGAGTTTGAATACACATGAATTCAGAGTACTTAATTTTATCTCCCACCTTTCTAGCCAGTTTCCTGTTTTGGCTATGTATGAGGCACCTTGCATACATTGTACTATGTTTGAGTGAATTAAATTATAAATTATGGAGTATGCATTCAAGTTTGCCCTGATTTTCACTCATACTTCCACCTCCTTTTTTGGTGGTTTTAAAGTTTGTAGACAGTTTGCTCCTAAACTCAATTATTTTTCAGTCAATGCTGAAAAAGAACTGGCCACCACAGATGAACTATGCATGGGATTTGTGTTTATCAGAAAATCTAAAAAGATCAGGAATTGAATTCCAGCCAGTTGCTATTAATAATAATACAAATCACAAGACAGCAATCAGAGGGGCAAGCTTCCTTGGGTGTCAGTCTCGGGACATAGGGGGCACACCATGGTACAGGGAGCAATTTGTAATGACTTGGCCCAATGCCTTCAAATTACAAGTAGCAATGAAACAAGAGAAACACACACACCTAACTAGAACAAAACCAGCTTTAATTCTGTTGAGGGGGAGCAGATCTCAAAGGTTTTTCAGTGATCTTCTCTTTATTTTTATATAAATCCCTATAAACCAGTTAATCCTCTTAATTTCCCTAACCTCATTTGCATTTTCCATGCTAATTTCCCACCAGGCTCTGAATTCCCTGGGTGAGGTATTTCCTTAGCCTTGTTCCCACTTTATTTACTTCCTCCAATCCTTCTAATTTCAGCTGGAAGTATTGCTGCTGCCTACTCTTTTGTCTGACATTCTCATGTATTCTACAAGGTGAGAGCTAATTTTTTCTAATGAGAGAGAATCAAAAAGAGGAGATAACCTAGCATATTTAAGGCAATCTTTGGCAACATTGACATTTAGAAGCTGTCACTAGATGTCTTTTGCAAATTCAAGCTTATAAACTCAGGAAAACAAGAAAAGAAATGCACATTTACTTACAGGCGGTGGAGACATGGAGGAAATGTACGCATACACATAGGTACACATCTATTCATTTAGCATGAAAAAAAATTGTATTCACAAATAGTTGCTTTCATGAAAATGTTGATGGAATTTTCAGAACATGCTACCTCCAAATATGATACCCTGGCATTGGAGAAAACAGCAGAAGAGAAAAGGTCACTCTCACCTTTCTGTCACCCATTATTCCTTGAAGCAGACCATAAAACCTAATTGATGCTCCCTTGAAGCAGGGGACCCTCATACCGGAGGTACCCGAGGTACCTGACCTATACGCACAGGAAAGAAATGTGTTTATCTCTGCAGACACAGGAGCACAGCAGAATTTGGTCAAATAGGCCTTGCTCAATTCTTCCCTATTGATTACAATGAGATAGTATCTCTTTTGTCCAACTATATAATACTTCCAGGACTATACACACTTCATCTAACATTAGCATAAAATACACAGGTTTCTGTGTGTTTGACTTTTCAATTCCTAATAAGGCTCTCATGTCTTATGAAACTTACATACATTTTTACTCTTTGCTCTTGCTAATCTGTCTTTTATTGTGGATGTCTCAGGCCTGAATTCAGCAGTGGATAAGAAAAGAAATCTTTAGATATTTTCTTCTGTAGGATGACCTGTGTGGGTATTATTATTATTGTGAAGATTCTGACTGGAGAGAAATCTCTCCATTTGCAATGACTGTAGGCTTATCATAGCAGGTAAAGGAAAGATTGGGGATTGACAACAATTCAAGTCTGACAAAGAAGCTCTTCCAGACCCATCTTAAACGAGGCTCCTCTGAATATTCTTTGCAACTGAGTTTAACCTTTATATGTGTGTGTTCTTTACATCATTCAACATCCACGAGCTTCCCCCAGGTGGCTGGTATCTGACTACCTTTGCCTGCCTTCAGTAAAAGTCATGTCAAGTCAGCGGTGCCACAGACTCTCTCCTTACTTCTTATTTTTACTACCTTTTCTCCTCTTAGTCATTTTCTATCCACTGACTCTCCCTACCCTGTTACGTGACTATATACCTACTTCATGTTTTTGGAATTGAGCGCAGCTCTATACTGGGCTCTCTTTCCCCCCTACTGCAAAATTTCCTGATTAAAATCTTCTTATGTTGCTTTAACTACTATCCAGCTCTGATTTTCTTTGAAAAACCTCTCCACATCAAGTCTTCACAAATCAGCAGCAGCATGTATCCCTCTTCAATTCCAGCACCAAATCAGGAAAAGTCTAAAGAAGACTTCAGATTGGGCAAAAATAATATTATAGTGGATTCCCAGGAGGTATAACCCTACCACACACAAGGTCAAGTCAGTTAACAATTCAGCAAACCTTCGGAGAACCCAGAACGCTGTTTTCTTGTTTTTTTGTTTTTTTTTTTTACATATTGCTAAGTGTTTTCTCCACATACACACACTACACAACCTTTTTGTGTGTGTGCATGCATTATGTCCTGAGAGCCCTGTATTAAGTCAGGGATATCAAATACTCTTGTATCCATCTTTGTATATTTTACAAAGGTGGACCCAGGGCTTTGACCATAAGAAAGCTCAATAACTATTAGTTATCTGAATGAAGTATTCTGGACAAACACTTCCAAAATATATTTGCAAGATAAATAACAAACGATTGGCCTACAACCAGTAATGAGGCTATGAGGGTAATTTGTTTGGCCAGTCTGATAATAAACTAGAGTTAAAATTTAAAGTTTGCCTTTACTATTCAAAATTGAGACATTTTATGTTTAAGCAAATAATATGTCATTGACACAACAGGAAATCGGATAGCCCTGGGCTTGTGTGACTCTCTGTGTATTCACAAATAGTCTTTAGATCTTTGATACCTCAGGCATTGTATATAAAACTGTGTATGTGTTCATGTATGGCTTTTTCTAAGAATGGGTGTATCAAATTTTCAACAGAATGTATATTTCAAAAAAAAAAAAAAAAAATCAAGAAACGTGGGACCAGTCAGGTAGTTTATAAGTACTACTGAATGTCTATTATGCAAAGAGTCCTGAGACGTCTCACGTGTACACACACACTCACAACACACTATAGCAGCAAGAGCATTAACGAAGATGTTCTATATAGCAAAGAATTCATCAAAGTTTCACTGACTTAATTCAGCATTGTGCTTAAAATAAGACAACAGTCCCCTAGTCATAAATCTCATCTGAAACGCACATTTCATTGAAGCAGTTTTCTTGGATTCTGGTCTCTGATCAGACTACTTAGCCTCCATATTTCAGGTGAGAAAAAAGGGTTCAAGTAAAAGGGAATTGAAACAAAAGGTGCAGACACAGATTTTTACCTTCTTTCTAAATAAACTCCAATTTATACAATGTGTGACATTTTAGAAAATCAAAAGGTTTAATATTGACTCACAGAATCCAAAGTATTCCATCTGATTAAATACCACCTTCTTTGGTATTTAATGACCCTTGAAGCTAGAATAAATCTCTAAGAAGCTGGAACACCTCCCTAGTTTAAAATTGTTTAGTTTGTCTTGATTTTTTAGAGTGAGCAACACACACCTCTGAATAATCCTACCTATATTTCATTCAGATATACTTATATCATCTGGGCTCAAAAGTCATTAAAATGATAGTAAGTTTTTATCCCTCTAGAAAGATAGCTATTAGAAGGAATTTGTTTTAGAATTCAAGAGGTCACCTACAAAAGGATGTTCTTTCCTGGAATATTATATTGAGCAAGTTTTTGAGAAATGATAACTGCACTATTTGAAACACTTTCATAAATGTACGAGCAACTCTCATTCCAGTTTTCTTCACAGAGAAGAGTAACTTATTCCAAAACTGAAAAATATTAATGGGAAATTCTTAGCAGGAATGGTTATAGTTATTGATGATAAGTTAGGGGAGAAAATAAAAAAAAAATAGGCAAAGGAGTTCATTTTTAATGATATTTGAGATAACTTTTCAGAAATACAAGGAAAGAAAACCTTATAATTAGAAATGAAAGAAAAATATAAATATTTTGTTTCAGACATGCACAGGCTTTTAGACTGTATATACAGACCTCTGTCAAGATTCAAAAAGAATGATGACTTGCAGTACTGTCCTATGTGTAAAGGTTCAAAATCATGTGTTTAATGGAAATATCCACAACAACAAACAGACTGACATAGCTCTTTGGACTTCACAAAGCATTATCACATGTACTATGTCACGTAATCTTTACGAAATGAGAGAAGTCATCATCAGTAAATGACTGATTTATAATCCAAAATCAGACGTGCACACACATGTTCACATTCATATACACAAAACTGCACACATACAGGTACACTTTCAAGCACATTACACACTCATATGCTCAGGCACACTCTTACTTGCATACACTCAACATTCACACATGCTCACAGACGCAGCCTCACATATATTTTTGTAATCATAGATTCAAACACACATACTCACACAATTAAAGACTCAAACACCAACACGCATACACTCACACATGGACACTTTTGACATTTATATAGGTCTGATTTGTCAGTCTGCTACATTGTACTATATTAAAAGATAAATTTCCAAATCACAATATTACGAGAGGAATATACCCACCTAAATTTCCTAGCCCAGATCCCTAAATTAAAGAAAATAATTTTTAAAAAAAGCTAAGAGCCACAATTCCTTTTATAACTCCAAGTCTATTATTTAACTTTTCTTTTCTTGTCTTTGATATAGGCTACCTTCTCCATGACAATACATCTTCCACAGATGATGGCAAACTCATTGGGTTTCTGAAATACCCATTCTGAATCGCAATGACAATGGGCTCATAATCAGACCTTCCACAGGAATAGAAGACAGGTGTGGACCCAGAGAGCAAGGATTTGCATAAAGGTCTATTTGTCAGTTGATATGAACAATCGCCAGGCTCTGACCTCTGAGTCCCTTTGGCATCTTAATTTATGTTCCTACACAAAACAAAATTCTCTCCAATTTACAATTTTAAGTTGCTTAACTTAAAAGTCAGAGCAAAAATGAGCCACATGGAGAGACCATAAGGAGTGTGGGTGGAAAGATTAAAATTGAAGCATAATTCACTGTCTAATGCACATTTTCTTGCTGCAACTCTGCTCTCTCCACCTCCCTAAAGCTCCCTTCTTCATCACCTTCTCTCTAATATTTTTCTGCGGTTCACCCACATCATTTTTCTCTTCGATCTTCAGGGAGCTGTGCTGGGTAATGAAATCTCCAGTTTGCTAATGGGCAATAGAATCATAGTCGGAGTTGCATGATGACCCATATTTCACATCTTAATTTGTGTCAGTCACAGGGATGCCTCCTTTTTTTGTTGTTAAATGATTCTACCCTCGCCGAAAGAAATGATGAAAAACCTCAGACAATCCCGGACACACAAACGACTGATAGTAAACAAGCAGCTGTCTTTCCGTTCTTACCACATGGAAAGACATTCATCTTGTTCTAATTGGCATGGATGGTAATTGTGAACCGTGAGACAATTATGAGATAAAAGGGGTCCCTGGTTTGCACCTCGGGATTCCAATGAACTATGACCCCTGTTTGTTGCTTCCTGGCTTTATGCAAGTCTCATAGAACTTCAAAAAGATTACACAGACTTTTTTGCATGATGAGAAGAAGATTTAATTTAAAGTATTTAATGTGATGAGGCTTATGTGTGTGAGCAGTGCCTGCAATGTGCAGGAGAGAACCTGATTCCCTGAGGTTGACTTGGACTCCCATATAAGCAGGTCATAGGAAGAAACACCCAAATCTTCTCAGCTCTTGCCCTTTATAGCCTCAGACCAAACCATCAACATACATAGCAAGAACATCTTGTCGAATTGTAAGAGCACTTCACTTCCCTGGTTCACCCATTAGATATTGGATGAGTCCAGGACATTTTATTAATTACATATGTTAAAGTTGCCGCTATTCTTCAAACTTGCCACATAAGAAAGTTTGTATCAAGGCTTGCTTATTCTTCCCAAGTATTTTTCCCAAGTCAATAATGGTATCTATTATATTTCAGTACTTATTCTGTGTTAAGCTAAGTATTTTGGGTGCATTATTTCAATTAAACCTTTAGAAAACCCTGTCCTTCTTATGATTACTTCAGAAATGAAGAGACGGAGGCTTAAAGAAATGAACCAACTTCCACAAGCTTATGTAATTAATAAGAAAATGAGCTATTGTATCTACAGCTGTCTGACACTAAAGTATCACCTTTAATCGATTTTACCACTATGATATAAAAGGTAAAAATCATATGGACACTATATAATCCTTTATAACATAAAATATAACACTACATTAGTAACCATCATTCGGTGCTAGTTTTCTGTTAGTTTTCATTATACTTTAGCTCATTTCTCACTTGAAATATTCAACCAATAAGAATGAGGGATAATGTATTATAATCCCCATTTGACAGATGAAAATATTTAAATGAGAGGTCATAATACACAACATTTATTCAATCACACACCCCCCCCCCCCACTTCTACCATCTGGAAAGATAAATAAAAAAAGGAAAGATGAGTCATGCATTTTAATAATATTCAAGCCTTCACCTTTTCTGTTTGTGAGATCTTACAATCTATATTATAAGTGTCACATGGACTCAAGAAAATGTGAGCTGGATATAATAAATAGTACTTATTATTAGTGGTGATTTATATAAGCACAAGATGGAGTATATATATTCTAGTATCAAAATAAAGAATAGGAGGGAATATCTACTTTATATACAAGTACATAAAGCAAAGAGAGTGAGTCTTTGATCTGAATGCAGGATAATGCTTTTGCCAAAGACTCCATCAGCGTTATCTGAGCAATAGGTTAGTGTGGAGGGAGAATTCAGGACATCAGCAAATTCAGAATAGTCTTTCTCAAATGCCTATTGCTTATCTGGTTTCTTCAATCTATGGTAGAAAAAAATCAGTAACAGTTTTTAGAGTAATATCCCTTTGGTCAGTCCAGGGGTAGGTCTTGGTGTGAATAACAGAGTAGAACCAAATGTGTTAACTGCCATCAGAAATTTTACCAAAATAGATGTTGACAACACAAGCATACAAACCATGGTCACAAATAATATAGTGCTAAATGTTGTTGTGCTTATAGACTATAGGAGTTCCATGAAGAGTGAAGTTATAATTTACCAATTTCACAAATTACTTAGAATGGAATGATAACATGTGATACTCTGGTAGAGAAAATCTGTCTGCAAAAATCCATCTAGTGAAATTAATTTACTCACATGCTAAATGACATTTAACTTACCTGTACATTTCATATTATGTAGTGTAGTCCTCTGGAATATCCTACATGAAATTCAATCAGAAAGCTATAGGGCCATTTCAGTACCAGGAATAAGTAAGGCAAAATGCCTGAGACCTATTCCTGTGTTTGCCCTTAATTAGTAACCTTGAACCTTCTGGGTAGTTCATTAATGTTCATTTTTCCTGAGCTCTTGTTAGGTGTTTTCTGTCATCCATTTCAATGAGCATTTCTTGAAAATCATTACTCATCATAAGACATTCTTCCTCCACTTGGTTGCTGTTTACAGGCAGGAATGTACCCTGATGTCATTTAATCTCTTAAGTTTTATAAGACAAAGGACATTTCTCCTTAGTTACACACATACAGAATTTAGAGTTGTAGGAGCTCTTATAGATTGTCTACTTGATTTTTTTTCATGTTGTTTTCGAGGAAACTGAGGCACCTGAAGCGGTTATATTGCAGGTTCAGGTGGCACAGATAATCGTTGGTATCAGTAGATACCCACTCTTTCCTTCCACTTCCTTTTTTCATCTCTCCAAGCTGTTTCACTCCCATAAGAATATTTATAACCTCCTGGCATTTGAAAGCAAGTTAGTAGAAAGATAATTACTCCTCAACATTTGCTACTGAATGGAGAGAGTCATCCAGACCATGGAGACAGAAGGATGAGTTGACGCTGGTGCCTTTAATCTGCCGTGTCCAAATGTTCCTCTCTTTTTCTGAGAACTCCTGCTTACTTTAAGTAAGACATGTGCTCTTTTGGTGTTAAAACATGAGAGAAGGCCAGTGATGAGTTCACATAGCTTTGATGGGAAGAACTAAACATCTTGGTGAAAGGAGGGGCTGGAGGATCCAGCCCAGAAGGGATTAGCAATCTCTCTGTGACACAGAGGCGGCCAGCTGTTGTAGGGTGCTGCCTTCCATCTGGAAAGCATTTTCCTAGCTCATTGAGAAGTGGGACTTTGATAAGGGTGAGGCAAAGAGCAGCCTGTGGGTGTCTTTTACCCCAGAGAATAATATAACCTTCCAGATGGTAAATTTCAAGTACACACAGAATTCACAGTATCCTGCTCAATTTGTGGTTACTTCCCCTAGTGGTAGGAAATAATAAACACAAAATTTATGAAATCGTATGTGCTTTTTATCTTTTATCCTGACTCCCAAGATCTAAAGACCAGTGAGCAAACTAGTAGAAAGAGAAAGGACAGAGGAAATAGCTCTGCTTTACTAGCATGGATATTTGAACTGGCTATTTGTTTTCATTAGTGTCTTCATTTCAAAAAGCTTTAATGGCTGATTTGTTCTTAAAATGCTACTGAAATAAAAATTCTGTATTTTCCTTATAGTAATATGATTGCCACATTAGCTAATATGTTTTGGGTCCCTGATACATGGATCTGTGCTTTGCATCATGATCTGTTTCCTTTCCTCTTTATGCCTGTAGTTGCCTGTGTTTCACAGACAAGGACACAGTCTTGATGAGATTAAGTGACCTAAATCACACAGCTAATAAGTGGAGGGAAAATTTATTATGCCTTTCTGACTCTATTTCTTGGGCCCCAGAGTAGGTATGAAAAGCAAATGTTTGGTCAGAGCCCATGTATGTTCTACCTGGACAACTCTGCTGATACCAAACTCTATTTGACTCCAGGGACAGAGAGGAGAGGAGATTAAAATAATCACTGTTGCTAAAAAATGCGAAGACAACTGAGGATAGTCAAGTTTGGAGTAGTCCATATATCTCTGGCTTATAGTTATTTCTAATTTTGATTCAATAAGGATTTAAATCATGCACCTGGTGAGGGTGACCACTGTGAGTCAGTGAATAGGTTAACTGGGAGTGAGACAGCCAAAAAACCAGTATCTGCCCTTATAATTTATTACAATCTGCTGCTTACAGCAGTGATCAGTAACTCTCCTAAAATGACCAACTTAGTTGCACGACAAAAAGTGGCTTAGAAACAAAGGTATGTACCCATGCTTATTACTGAATTATGGAGAAAACTAAGTGCTCTAAGAATGTGACAGTTATTGTCCATAAAAGCAAACAAAATAAAACTTTTATAGGTGACTTTCATTTGGCATATTGTGAGGGCAGTGTAAATCATAGCAATCATAGATTATGCAACTTTTTTTTTTTTTAATGCAATACCAAAGGCAGAAGTAACCAAAAGAAAAAAATAAATAAATTTGGACTTTACCAAATTTAAAAACTTTTGTGCATCAAGCGACATTACCAAAAAGTAAAGAGGAAACCCACAGAATAGGAGGAATTATTTATGACTTATACGTCTAATAAGGGTCTTATATTCAGAAGATATTTAAAAAAATTTACCACTCAACAATAAAAAGACAGATAATACAACATGTTAATGTCATTAATGTAGAAAAATTCAAATAGAAATCAATGAGGATTAATACTACATGAAAAATAGATAATAGCAAGTGTTGGCAAATGTAAGGAGAAATTAACTCTCCTGTATCACTGCCATGATGCAAGATGAGGTAGCCATGGTGGAAACCGATTCACTAGTTTCTCAAAAAGCTAAACACAGACTTGCCATATCACCCAGCAATTCTACTCTATAATACAGAATCTGACTTTTTTTTTGCTGTTTGTTGACACTTTTAAGCCTTATGCTCCCTTCTTCCCCTTGGATCTACCCATCTTGGCAAACTGATCAGTGGACTATAGACTCTGTCCTTTGTCACTGTAGAGAGGTTCAGGCCACGCAAGACCCTTCTCCTGTGTGGGAATGATCATCATGGCTATACTTCCTAACCACAATGAAAACCTCAGGTTGTTCTTTTTTTTTTTCCTCTCATAAGTCATTCTTTGACCAGCTGGACAGGCCTTCCTTGCTCTCCCTAGAAAACCTCGTTGTAATAAAGCTTTCCATATGCTCTTGTGTGTGTGTTATGAATAGTTTTGACACACAAATCAAATTTTGGGTTGGAGTCTATTCTGTTTCTACACAGTGCCCACAGCACACTTTCAGGTGTATGCCCAAAAGAATTAAAAACATATGTTTACGTAAAATGTATCCTCATACAAAAATATGTACATGAATGTCCATAGCTATATTCATAATGGGGGAAAATAAATCTCTGTCAACTGATAAATGAATAAACAAAATATGGGATAGCCATAAAAAGGAATGAAGGCCTGATACCTGCTCCATCAAACATAATGAAAACATGAAGGTAAATGAAAGAAACCAGTAAAATGGCTGCATTTTATATGGTCTCATTCATAGGTTATGTTCAGAATAGGAAAATTCATGGAGATATAAAACAGATTAGCATTTTCAGGGGCTGGGAAGAGGAAGTAGTAGAGAATGACTTCTTAATGGGATAGGGTTTCTATTGCAGTGAACAAAATATCCTGGACTTAGCAGTGACATCATACAATCTTGTGAATATACTAAAAACCATCACACTGTACATATAAAAATGTTGTATTCTATGGTATATGAATTATATGTTGATAGAAAGTAATAGCATCAAATAAAAATTTTTTAAAAGATTACCCTGTTTTTACCCTTAGGCAAAGCTTTTTTTTGTTTTTGGCATTTTTTGGCCGGGGCTGGGTTTGAACCCACCACCTCCAGCCTGTGCCCTACTCCCTTGAGCCACAGGCGCTGCCCTAGGCAAAGCTTTTATCACCTTATTCATTGCTCACCTTATTCACTGCAGATCACACCTTATTAATCACAGAATTAAAATCTAATTTCTTGTGATTTTTGTTGAGTTTGAAAATAATTAAGCTCAAACCTCATCTGCTTCTACTTTTTACTATTTGCCCTGAAGTTTCTTATGTCCCACAAAAGAAAAACTTAAACTTCCCCAGATTTCTCTCCTGTGTACTTTTTCACTGTGTCCTGTTGCTTGATCCACACACACACACACATACATGTACACATACGTGCACACATATACGCACTCATATGCATACACACATATACATACAAACACACACACACACACACCCCATCCTTCTTTGTTTCTGAAGGTGAAATTATAAAGCTAATAATGCCCACTTCTCCTGCAGAGATTTTTCTCCACTATCTGATCTCCCAATTCATTTCATCAACAGAGCTCATACAGTACTTATCCTGAAACTTTGTACTCAGAGTTAGTTTTGTGCCTGCTGTAACTTTTCTACTCCATGTTATAACCCTTGGCAGCAGAATAAATATTTCTTTTGCCTTTTTTTGTGTGTGTGTGAGATGTAGGTACTATAAAACAAATATACTCAAGGTAGGTGAGTAGGTGAAGGTAGGTGAATGAGCAAGTGACTAATCTGCAATTTGAATAATCTAGCAAAGTGTGTTAAGAATGTGTAAAAGAAGAACTATTTGGGACAGGGCTTTCAGTATAGTATTAATTCATTTATTTGTCTATTTATTTTTCACCTGGATATAGGGTCTTTGAACATTTAGAGTAGTCCTTGTATAGTGGTTACTACATTACCTGAAGACATTTTGCATTTTATCTCAGAAAGCTCCCTGGTATCATTTTTCTTGGAGACATTTTTATAGTAAGGACTTAAAATCCTGGAACTTTTATTCCTTCATGCTATAGACATTAATCTAGTGCCTTCCTTGAGGAGGTTGGACACTGTAACATGTACCGTGGATGCTGCAGTGATGCCAATGGACAACTCTCCTGGGGGGGAAATAACTGAGCCAGAGCAACATGTCCCAAGCCTAAAAACAAGACAGGGGCTAGTTTGCCATGTCACAATTTAAAAAGCCACAGAGACTTGGGCACCATGTGCAACATATAGGCTAATTTGTAATGAGTTTGAAAAGTTAGGCTGGTGCTAGATTATACAAGACTTGGCAGGCCACTGCGAGAAGTATGAATGTACATACTGAGTAAGAGTAATAGAAATCCACTGAAGGGATCTGAGTAGTGATGAACCCAGGGGAAATGTAAACTTTGAAGAGTTCATTCTGTTAACTCTGCACATTGCAGTGTTAGAAATGGATTGAGTAGAAGCAAAAGAGAAACCAGAGAGAATGGTTAGTTAGACGGCATTGCGTTATATCAGGTGAGAGGTAATGAAGTGAAACCAAGGATAAGTATCAACATTTAGGATGAATTTTTATTTAGAAGTAACAGAACTTCTGTGTAATCCCCTAAGGTGGGAAAATGCTCCCATCTTGCCATTGGAAGAATGTTTATGTGGCATTGAGTATGAACTTAGAAACTATGACTGGAAATCCAACGATCTGGACGGTGGCTTTCAAGGACAGAGTGGTTATAAATGTATTACAGAAAGTTTCAAGAAGCACGGTTATTATCTTTCTGGTCTGTCCAATATCAAAAATGATGTCAACATAGTTGACACTCAATAAACATTAGTTTAATGAATAAAACAATTTACCAATGGCTTATAAAAGCACATGCAGCTCATCAGATAGAAAATGGAGGGAAACTCCATTGATTTGGGGTAAGTGATATTTCCAGGTTGATTGTTTATCCTCTCCTCCAATAATAACTAAAAATGTATTGATATGAGTAGTTATTGTGAGAGGCATTATAGTGCACAAGGAGAGAATACAGTATTTAAAACTAGAACTAAATTTATTTATTTATTTATTTATTTATTTATTTAGACAGAGTCTCAAGCTGCCACCCTGGGTAAGTACGATGACATCATCATAGCTCACAGCAACCTCCAACATTTGGGCTCAAACAATCCTCTTGCCTCACTCAGTTTTGCTATTTGCTGTAGAGATGCAGTCTTACTCTTGCTCAGGCTGGTTTTGAACTCCTAAGCTCAAATAATCCACCTGCCTTGGCCTCCAAGAGTGCTAGGATTATAGGCATGAGCCACCATGCTCAGCAGAATTAATTTTAAATCATTATTCCATCACTAAATAGTCTGTGGCCATGGAAAATTTGCTTTAACCTTTCTCACCTTTGGTATAGTCATTTGTAAATTGAGAGTGTTACAATTTTTCTTAAATAGTTGTAGGAAGGTCCAATTACATGCAAATATATGAAATATACTTAATTCCAAGTATAGTGGAACTCTCTAAATAATGGTTCTTTATTTTATTATTTCTGGGACAGAATCTCACTCTTTCATTCTGGGTAGAGTGCTGTGACATCATAGCTCACAGCAACCTTCATCTCCTGGGTTCCAACAATCATTTTCTCTTAGCCTCCTGAGTAGCTAGAACTACAGGTGCTCACCACAGCACCCAGCTAATTTTTCCTATTTTTTTCTTAATAGAAACATACATAGTTTTACTCTTGCTCAGGTTGATTTTGAACTCCAGAGCTTAAGCACTCCACCTGCCTTGGCCTCCCAGAGTGCTAGGATTACTGGCATGAACCATTGTGCCCAACCTAAATGATGATTCCTAAAATGATTTCTGTATTTCTTTTTTATTGAAAGCCCTGCAACAAAAACTACCTTAAGACTAATTTAAGGCTATATTTTCTCTCTAACAATCTCTCTCACACCTTTTGACTCAGTAGATTTACCGTGGGAGCTTTTAATAAATATACATTTTAGGGCTTCTCCCAGCTCAGTGAGTCACGATCTCTAAGACTCTTCTTTTTATAGAAAGATTTCTAACCTCCTGTATGATATTATGGATCCTACAGTTTAAGACTATGATTTCATAAGTTCTTGAAAAAGTTTGTGCCCTTAATCCTAAAAGTCTTTTACTGATCCATCACACAAATGTTAAAAAGCTTACTGATCTAGACCATCCTCCATTAATTAATTATACTTTTTTGCATATTTGAACTTCAAAGAAGTGACTAATAAATACCATATCAATTCTTCTATGCACATTTATTACCCTTACCAAATCTTATTTCCACTCATATAGGAAGGAAGCAAAAGTACTTAAGCTTTTCATCGAACTTCTAAATTGCTATACCAATGAACATGCTTTGTTCACCATTTTCTATCTTGAAGAATTTAGCTTATCAAAAGACATATATGGATCTCAGCCTCTCCTAGGGTCTGAGAGCAAAAGAAAAGAACGATTGTAGTCAAAATATCTTTTCTGCTTTTTAAATTTAAAAAAAAAAATATATATATATATATATTTAACTAATATATATTAGTTTGTTTTTTAACTAATATATATTGTTTGTTTTTTAATGACCCCTGCAGTGCCTTCCTAAATCATGCTCTTCAATCTGAATTCTACTTTCATGTTCTTCCTTTTCTGGTGACCAGCCTTGAGACACTCTCTCTGCTTTTCTTACAAGAGGGCTTTCTTGCTACATTTCTCTTACCTGTCAGAGCCTCTTTGTCAAACTTCATCAGATCCTTCTACTTCACTCTAGCCCACTGGCCTCACTACCACTGAATCTTTCTTTTTTTTTTTTTTTTTTTTTTTTTTTTTTTTTAAGTCCTTTTCCTCTTTGTGCTTCTTTTTGGATAGTTTCTATTGCTAATTTCAGTTTTACTTAGTTTTCTCCTATGATCCAAAGGATCCAAATCAAATTGCTATGATTAAAAGCAATTTAATTTAAACCATTTTATTTTTTATTTCAGATATTATATTTGTATCATTACTTCCCTCATTCATGTTTTTCTTTAAATTCTAAGCACATTTTGCATACTTACAATAGTCTGCTCATTCTTGTCCATTCAACTCTGTCATTTTAAGGTATGTTTCTACTAACTGATTTTTCTCTTGGAGTTGATCACATTTTCCTGCTACATAGTGTTTTTTTTATTAGATGTTGGATATTTTGAAGGTTACATTGTTTAGTGTCTATATTTTTTTAATCTTCCTTTAAAGAATTTTTATTTAGCAGGCAATTAGTTATTTATGGATAAGATTATTCCTTTGCAGGTATGTCTTAAGCTTTGTTAGAATAAGGTAACATTTCTATTTTTTCCCCAGAGATAGCTTAATCCTACTATTTTGGCATGACCCTTATTGAGTCTCTACTAAATTCCCTTGGTGAACAAGTTGGTTGATATTTGTATACATCATACTCTCATGTGAACTTTATGAATTTTTCAGCTTAACGCTCTGGTCATTCTTTGCCCAGATTCATGGAGCTTCCGTGTGTGTGTGTGTGTGTGTGTGTGTGTGTGTGTGTGTGTGTGTGTACATCCTTAGTATGAAGCAAACACTCAACAGAACACTTGTGCAGATTTCTAGAGCTTTTCCACAAAGCCTCAACTTTTCTCAAACTTTGCCCTACAACTTTCATCTAAAGTCTCCTGACCTTCATTTCTGTCTTTTAACTCAAAAAGACATCCATACTCTGCTTGGGATTTCTTTCCCTGCTGTAAAGTTGAGGGTGTGTCTCCAGTCAGAAATGGGGGTGATCATTCAACCTCATTTATTTAGGACTCATTTATAACTCTCAGGGATCATAGTTCTGTACTGCCTGTTGTGCAATATCTGAAGCTATCCATACATCTATTTTGTCTACCTTTCTAGTTGTTTGTAGTGGCAGGGTAAATTTGAATCTTGTTGCTTTGTCATGGCCAAAAGCAGAAATCTTAAGAACTGGTTTTGATAAAGAAATGCTAGATAATAGAGGGCAGGCCCAGAAAGCAGCCATTGATGACCTGGATGGCAGTTCCAAGGTATAGCAACAAAAAAACTGTAGCATTTACAAGCCATGCAGAAACAATGGAGAAGGAAGCAAAAAAAAAAAAAAAAAAAAAAAAAAGACATAACTAAAAAAAACTCATCTGTGTTTCCAAGTCTTTCCATTTATTTATTTAGATCCACTTCCCACTCTGGTCCTGCCCTGTGTTTCAGAGCATTGATCTGGCCAAACTTCATCAATGAGGTATCTTAGACACCTAGTTTCCAGTTGTGCTAAGGCAAAAGAAGGTCCAAAAAAGAAGGGTTTGGAAGGCAGAAGGGTTATTTATTCCCCCAGTTCCCTCCCTGTCAAATCATTGTAGATTTCTTTTGCCCCTCTACTAAAGGCTACAATGTCATACTGTCCTGGATAAGTACCTTTCTTATGGGTAGGTACTCTCTCCAGGTTCCAGTTCCTTCCCCTCTTGACTCTTCAGACTTAGGGATGGCAATGCTTCCTCGGTGTTACTTAGCCTTGGCCTGCCCATGGTTTGGTAAATAGTCTCTTCATTAAATGTTCCTCTTTTGCTACCAGAACCCAGATCAATACTAGAGGGTTGTTGATACTGCCTCTAAATGTGAATTATCTAATGCCCACAAATTGTAAGACCATAGGCAGATCACTTTACTGATTCTAGCCTCAGTTTACTCTTGGTCTAGCCCTGATTACTTGAGTCCTTATAAATCAGAAGCTCAAACACAGGAAGCTGTACCACAGAAGCAGACCTGGTGCAAAAAGTGCCCCCTCCCCATTCCCTATCTTTTTCCTCTCCTTCCCCTTCCCTGAAATTCTTAGCTTACCTGCTTTGCTTCTTGGGTAACACAAGTCCCTCCTTCCAAAAGTTAGCTATAAATAGAACTTAGTGAAGACTAAGAGAGCAAGAGGCTAGATGGAGACCACTCACATGGAGACAACTATCATTGGGGGATCATTGTCACGGTCAAGTTCACACAAACAACGCGTGTTATCCCTGGCCTATAGGGCTCAACGCACAAGTGGAATTCTTTTCACTCCTGATACATGCTCTCTGGAGAAGATTTGCTTTTATTTTTTAGTAAGAAAGATAGGTCAATAGCATGAGTAAAGAAAAATATTAAAAGATAAAGATTTTAAATAATAGGAAACAAAAGTCTTGAGTTTTAGAAGGTTCATCTTAAGGTTAAGAAAGCAAGTTAGACAGAGCTGAGTACTGCAGCCTCCTGCAAGCTGAAGCAGATTTAGAAATGGAATCCAAAATTATGGTAGAAGGAACCCATGAGCAAGAGGAGACAAAGAGTTAGCAGCCATCTACCCTGACAGACATTAGGCTACAGTGAAGATCCTAAAAGTGAACGCTCTTGGGCAAGCATCCCCAAATCCCTGTCTTGAAAAAGGGAAAATGAAATAGTCTCTCATCTTTCTGTGAAAACCCATTAAACCAACTTGCCTTCCTGGGGAGGTTATTTTCTGCATAGTGCACCTTTTGTGTCTTCTTGATCAAAGAAACACTTAAGGCGCTTTGAGACTTCTAACATAGCATGCCTGTTCACCTTCCAGGGTTGACAGTCTTTCTAGAGTTTCACTTGACCCTTGCCCCAAATATAATGAACCTTTTCCTAACTAACCCCATTGGGATTCAGTGTCAAAGCTTCCAGGGGCACTACTCCTGGGTCAGTCCCCTTCTTTCCCTTTCCCTCTGGGACTCCACCCAAAGTTTTGTGTAAAGTTGTTGATGCTTCTCTGGGAATCAGACCTCCTCATCCTTTCTCTTGCATAGGGTTAGATATGATATGGCATTTTTTTTTAGAAACAAAGTCCAGTGTTTTCTTGGTTTTTGTTGATATTAAAGGCAACCAAGATTACCTGAGAACACACCCAGGTAGGTTGTTGGACTGGATCCCCCCAGGAGTTCAGGAGTCCAGCAATTCCCACCTCGGTGCTGAGGTTATGAGAGGCCTGAGAACTACACCCTTCCACAGAGCCTCAACATGACCCTCTCTGACCTGTCCCCACCAGGGGTAGCTATTGTAACCTGACCTATCCTGTCCTTCTGTACAGCTCTGGTTTCTCATAAGGTGCTTCCATGAAAGAAGAGCTTGCCCACCTCTGCACTGGCTGTTCATGTTATTGGCTCATGGCTTAGAGGGTACATCCCTTTGACCCCTAACCTTTGACCCTTACCCCAGTGAACTATTTCTACTGGGCCTTTCCTGGGGAAAGCACATATACTTAAACACGTTTTACTTAAGGGACAGAAAAGACAATCCACCAAATGATTTGCTATTTGTTAGAGTAATTAATACCCAAATCCTGAAGTAGGAGTGACTAGAAGGCTTAAGACTCTTTAACTCTTCTATTATCAAATGACTCTTAAGCTTGTTTTCCCTACCTCCTCTCATGTTTCAACCCGTCACCTGTCTGTCCATGGCTTGAGTACACTAGGTCTGGGATAGGATTTGGATGAAGCAGACATAATGACTTACAATTGACAAGTGGCAGCTCTGGAGTTTCTATAGAGGACCTCGAAAGAGAAAGCTGGGTAGGGGATTTTCCTAAGACTGTTTGTATAGCAAACACTCAATTTGTCATTTAGACTCCGTGATTATTTAGGATGACTTTAGGGAAAACCCATGGAGATTGGAAGGGAGGGAAAAGGCCCTCCCAAACCACTGCTTGGCATACCAACTTTGTAGTTGGCAATTCCTGCCTGGGATGGTTTAACCCCACTCACTGGATTCTCTCGCTGATTTTTTTCCTTTCACTTCTCACTCACTCAGTTCCTGGCAAATCCTGTTTCATTGTTCTTTGTTTCATTCATTCATCCATCCACCCAGCCACTCAACCATCCATGTAACTATCCATACATGATAGGAGCTCCTTCTCAATGGAAAGCAATAGCCCTTTGCAGAAAGCACCTCTACTTTTCTCATTCAGGCCCTGCAGGCTTGTCCCACTTTGGCTTCACATCCCAAGTGATGCCCACAGCTACCGATGATGTCACAGCATCTCAACACCTTTCTCCTTTTGCCATTCTCTCCCATCCCTTTCTCTTTTGCTCTTAAGTTCCTTTTTTCCTCCTCTACTTTTCCTTTCTCCACTCCCTAGGCTTTAGGCCTACCCATAGCAGCCACCATGGTTATTGCATAGCCATTCAAAACTAAACAAGGGCTGATAGCTTCCTGCTCATAGATCCCTCCATCTTCCCACCCTCCCCCCCTTCTCTCCTTACTGGCCATCAGGGTCTGGGTTAAATCCTCACTGGGGTCCCTAGGGCATCAAGCCTCCAGGCTGGGGCCCTGGGCTGCTTATAGCCTGTCATCCTACAGTAGGAAAAGCTCCTGAAGCAGAAAAGGCAGCCTTTCCTCCTGCTACTGATGGAAACAGAACAAGAGAGCCAAGATTTAGTGGCCTAGCAAGAATAAAACAACGTTGTCAGTAACTGGGGCCCAGCTAAAAGTCTTCCCAGTGGTGATGTGGGCTCTGTGCACAGTGACATTGCGTATAACTGGACCCAGAGCTCTGAGGTGCAGGAGGCAGACCCAGCAGTCCCTGCATCACTGCCTTTCCTGCTTCTCACCTGCCTCCACAGACCTGTGGGGGCTCCCATGGGTGGGGTAGAGGATGGGCAGCATCAGGCCCACAGAGGGTTCCTCTTTATGTCATTATTTCTCTCATAAATAGGGGATCAGGCTTCAGGTACAGGACCACCTTCCAGCTACTCAAGGAAGCCAAGTGCAGGAGGATCACTTGAGGCCAGGAGTTAGAGGGTGGCCACTTCAGCAGAGCAGCACCCCATCTCTAGAAAGATTTCTTTAAAAATGGAGAGAGAGATCAGGCTCAGTGCCTGGGCATGTGGAATGGCTGGGCAATCATGGCTCTACTGGCCTGCACTCATGTGTCCCAGTTACTTCTTACTGTCCAGGCCTCCACAACCCTATCTGTCCTAGAATCACTGCCTTTATGCTGGAGGGACTTTGGCAACCACCTGGCCCCAGCCCTCTCAGGAGCACAAGAACCCTCCCTTGGGATTAGACCCTCCACAGGGGCCAAAACACAGGGGTACCACAGGAGGGGGAGCCATTTAGACTTCCAGGACACTAGATGGGGAACAAATGGATTCAGTCAACCCACATCATTTTGGTCCATGTTGTGCCAGGCCTGGTGCCAATTCACTCTAATTAACCGTAGACATGGTTTCTCTCCTCCTGCAGCTGAGTCTAGTGGGGAAGGCAGAAGCAGATCAAGTAGTTAAAAATGGGATGCCATTTACCAAAAGGGAAGGCCTTCCTGAGGAAACGGCATTTAAGTAGAAGGCAAGGAAACTCACCTCCTCTCCTGGAGCCTCACATGGGGCTTCGCACATGGGAGATACTCAATGTTTGATGAATGAATGAATGAGGAAATGAACAAATATTTCTTTGTTTCATGACAGTCCTTAATTACTTACAGGGTTTGATACTGGGTCTACTGATGTATCCATTTACCAAAAACCCATCTACTTAATGTCATGATTACTCCTGAGGTCTGTTCATACTGTGGCATGCTGTGTGATGTTCATTCCACTTTAGAGGTGCTCATACTGGCCACAGCTGGGGAAGATGATACCCCTGAGATCCCAGAGGGAGGCTCCCAGACTCACTCCACTCCCACCCCCTTAGACCACACCACAGAAAACTCTGTAAATGAATTCATCAAAGCAGGGAAGGCAAGCTTCTTGGCAGGTGATTGGATTTAGATCTGAAAGCAGAGATGGGTTAAAGCTTCCTGCTCCCAATGTCCTAACCACAGACCAAAGCTCCAGAGGTGAGGGGAGAATAGTGCCTTGGACCTACTGTCTTTTTCTCAGAAGAGGGTGAAGGGTTCTTGGAAATTCCCTTAAAGCATCCAAATGAGCAAACCTATAGCAGTTTGCTGTCAGGTTTCCCGGCAGGATTATGGGCAGACTGACCAGCTGTTCCATCCCCCAGGACTGCCCCAACTTCAAAGACCTAGTTTTCCATCCCAGGAAAAGTGGGCCCAGCTATAAAATGCTCTAAAACTCTCCCAAACTCAAAACGTGCCCACACTAGGTGCTGCTCTTGTGCCTCCAGGTGGCCTCTTGCTGTCACTAATTAATGTACAACAAGAGTCTTCTTCCCCACCACCTCCACAAGAGACACAGGACCTCATGACATTGGGTAGAGGCAGGGTCACCATTTTTGCTGTTCACTGCAAAAATCCAGCTTACCCAGAGGGCAGATAGGGGCTAAAATTCCCCCTGTACTCTGCTTGCCAAGCCACACCTTGGCATGGCCCTACCCACACAGAGGAAGGGGCACTTTTTCTTAATTTGTACACAGGTGCCATATGGGCTAGTAGTGACCATGGGTGGAGAGCCCAGAGCATTACGGCTGGGCAGGAAAGTAAGCTAACCACGTCCCTGTCACACCTAAACATTCTAACCAGGTGTTCCTCAAATGATCAGATATGCTAATAGGCCAGACTTCTTAGAAGGTAATAGAATATGATGGATAAACCAGTAGGACCAGTAGGGCTTTATGTTTTATTTTTCTATGTCCTGAGTTCAGATGACAGTGAAAATCGAGCTATTGAGATGTTCTAAGGGAGGATCAGATGTCTTCTTTCTGCTAAACTACTTTAAGGAGAGTAAAGATTTATAATGAGTGTAACTGTGCTGGGAACACCAGGGCTTTGGAATGTGGCCTACACCACTGGGCTCACGCTTCGCTTACCTTGAATCTGCTATTCAGGAACTGGGCCCCTAGAAGACAAGGTGAAGTGGACATTTTCTCATAAAAAAGACCCTCCCTTAATGGGTGGGGCCACATCTATGGTGCATCTTAGAATGGGTATAGGCGATTGCACTAATGTACACAGCTATGATTTAACAGTAAAAAAAAAAAAAAAAGACCCTCCCTGTGGAGGGCCAGGCATCTCACCAGAGAACACATTCCATACACAGAAGGATCGGCGCTCATTGCCGTGTAGATGGTGCCATGACGTGCATGTGTTGCTTGGAAAAGGAACCATGATTCCAACACATGCTTGATGGATATTTAACAAAGGCAACTTGTACCCATGAGCAAGGGCAGTTGCCTCCTCTCGGAAATACATCTACTGGGCCCATCTGCCCAGTCTTGCTCAAGGTCGAAAAAGGGACAAGCTGTGCTAAGAGGGAGCATGGTGCCTCTGTATACCAGAGTATGAAGTGAAGTCAGGGGATGGAGCTAAAATGCTTTCTGTGCCCCTGGGGACCTCCTAACCTCAGTTTCTTGCCCCCAGAGCTCTAAGTCCTCTATGCCTCTTGATCCCTGCAACTACTAGACCCCTGGCCTAGCCAGAAGGAAGCCCAAACTTATCCCAAGTTTCAAAAATTAGGCTGTGCAAAACCCAGAGAATGCATAGACAGCTCCTACCAGTGGGACACATATGAGCACCCTGGCCAGGAAAATCAGACCAATAACATATGATCCTGTATGATCCTCTCAGGAAACAGATGCCAGGAGCACCCAGGACCCTGGGCAATTGTGTTCCCAAATGAGACCCCCTTTCTTCCCTCATTACCTTTTTTTTTTTTTTTTTAAGCAAAAGCTACCTATGCTACTTCAGTCAGGGCCTTGCAGACAATTTCACATCCAGAGCCTTCCCATGCCTTGTGGGGTGTACACAGAACAAGGGACGGTGATCCCTGAGCATCCTCGGGTGCCAGGTGTGAGCTAAGGGTTTACTTTGCCAGTAGGATTTTTATATAAGCCTGAGATGAAATACCATGACTATGCTTATTTTTACTGATGAGAATCTAAAGACTCAGAGAATTTAAGTAACTTGCCCAAGGTCACACAGTCAACAAGTGGTGGAGCGAGGACCTGCCCTAGATCACATGGCTATCATGCCCATACTCTTAACCACCTCATAGCATGGGGAGTTCTAGGTCTTACATGAAATTGGAAAGCTGAGATATTAATGTTAATGAGGGAAGACCACAGCTCTCCCAAACTTGTTGTCAGCCAAGCTCTGCCCATTGCCTGGCTCTCAGAATGTTACTTGAGGGCATGAAGGAACGCCTCCTAAGCTGCCCGGTCCTGCCTGTCTCTTCCCTCTCTCCTAAGCTTTGAGTGCGCCCTGGACTCAACAGGCCCCCGAGTAGGTACCACGTTCTATTCAAGATGATCTGTGTTCACACTTCTAACCCCAGAATGGCTTAAGTATCCATGTGCACAGCTACAGGAGGTGGAACATGTGGGTGTGTCCTTCCTACAGTGGGCTCTCAGCTGTTCCTGAGAGCTCCATGAAAGAGTCCTTAGGGCTCACACCAGCATGGGGTTTCCTCCCTTCCACAGTTTTATGCTCCCCCTCCCCCTGGCTTTCTAGGGCTGCCTCAAGAGGACAAATCTAAGCAGATTAGTAACTACACACTTGGCCCTGATCTCTCCCTGGGTGGCCACAGTGTGGGTGAGTGAGGCTCAGGCTTCCCTGTGCTGTGGCTGGCTCCCAGGTGGGCCCAAACAGCAGTGATAGGAGATCTCATGTATCAAATATCAAAGATCAGAAGCCAAGCCACATAAGCACCTCAGGGTGCTGTTCTAGCTCTTATTCTCTGTATTTATTCAACAGAACAGGTCAACAAATCTGTTAGTGCTGAGCAAGGTAGGAATCAAGTAGGACATGCCACCACCCCCAAAGTGCCCACCACGATGCTGAGGAGACCAACGTGCACAAAAAGCAATTAGTGAACAATACAAGGTTTACGTGGTGCTGTGTGCCAGGCACCCTGCAGAAAGGTGGTGGTGTTGAGGCCATACGGGGACAGAGAAGCCTGAGAAATAGAGCCCTCCAGAGAGTCTATGGTATCAGGAGTTCCTCTCCTCTCTTCCACTCCCCATCCAGTGTGTCATTCCTGTTCAGTTATCCACTGCCATATAATGGATACTCTAAAACTTAATGACTTAAAACAATGCATTGTTCTTTCTCACACTCTGCTGACTGGACTCAGCTAGCCAGTTCTCATTCAGAACCTCCTGCCATTGCAGTCAAACGGTGGCTATGGAGTCACCTGAAGATTCTACTGAGCTGAATAGATGTCACTCATTCACGTGGCTAGCAGTAATGTTGAAAGCCGGCTGAGAGCTCAGCGACAGTTCCCGACTAATTCACCTATTTCTGGCCTCCCTCTCTGACCTGGACTTCTCGCAGGATGGTGGCTAGTTTCTACAGCAAGTATCCCAAAAGTGAACGTTCTAAGAGACCTGGACAGATAACCCAAGTCTTAGAAGTTCCAGAACATTACCCCCCCCCCCCCCAATATTCTATTGGTCAGGCAAATCACTATGGTTAGCCCTATTGAAGAGGTGAAGCACATGCACCCAAGGCAAGAAAGGAGTGAGGGCTGCCATCTTGGAGACTGTCTACCACAGCTCCCTTTATGAAAAGATAAATTGCCTTTATTTACCTGAGGGGTGGGAGGAAATGTGCTCTTTCTCTCTCAGCTGGGAAAGGAGAGAAAATTTGTCTCTGTGTTTAGAAAAAGGTACTTCTTTAAGTCCTACCTCAGTTGCTCTCTTACCTCACATCCCAAGGTACATTCTTAGACTATGTCTGAGGCCCAGAATTCCGGAGCCAGAATTGGAAGAGAGTGGATAAAACTACTTATATCATCCCAACTAACCAGCCCAAATTTAAGCCTGAGTTTGCTACATGACTGCTGCCACAAAATTATATGACTTTGCTAAGTCTGGCCTTTAAGGGACATGATGTGGTACCAGTGATGTCCCAGTAGCAGTTGCCATGGAGACTTGGAGGTCAAGGATTGGAAAAGAGCTTCTTGCCAAGATCATCTCATATAAAAATCCCTTTGCTTTTTTGTGACCACCGGGTAATTGGTCTATGAAGGAAAGAGAAAAAGCCATATAGGCAGAGCAGGTGGGCTAACACAGAGGCCCGACAGGAACATCATGAAATCTCCCTTTGACTCCCTCCACTTCCCCTGACTTGCTCAATAGGATTGTCCATCTAATCTCACTTGACACAGGCCCAGGAGCCTTGTTTGGAGGGATGTGGAATCATCTGGTTATTCGAGGCTGCCTTTCCCATGCATCTGAATGATTCAAGCACAGTAACTCACTTCTAATCTTGACACTGGCTTCCTTTACCACTCGCATTATGCACTGGGGGGCAATCATCAGCATAAAGCAGAACGGGATACTTAGCACATGCCATCCCTAGCCAAGTCACTCATAGGCTAACCTATTTGAAAGACCTTTTTGATCTCCTTCTCCAATAACAAAACGTATTTAATAACTATTTTCTTTCTTGCTTCCTAACTTTCTTTCTTATGCATAAAATTATATCAACGATATATTCCTTGGTTTATGATACAATCTTATCTTTGTATCATGCACACTCCACTTCTATTCAGTTATTTAGTTGTTTTTTTAAATAAATAAATAAACACCAGCCAGCCAGCCCACAACCCAAAACAAAAACTATGGGCCTTGACAATAATTAACATAGCTTCCAAATGCCAAAGTAAACAGGAAAATGAGTGAGCCACTCCCCAGGCATAAACAAGACAGAAGTAGCCCACTCGCATCAAAAAGTTTCACGTCTAGCATCCAAAGAAGGTGTCTTCTCCAAATGCATTGATTTTTCCATGGCCCAAGTGTCCTGTTACTCCCGGTCGTTTACAACCCGGGTTCCCAAATGATAACATCATTCTATATTAATGATACGTGCTTCCTGTAGAAACATGGGAGACGGCCATGTCTTTCTTCAGTTTAACCGGTAATGGCCAGCAGATAAAAGCCAGCTTCTCTGTAAGCCTGCCTGGGGTGCGGCCGGGAAGGGGTTAACGGCGCGCCCCAGTACCTGGGGAGAAAATGGGCGGGAACCAGCGCGCCGCGCGCATGCGCCTAGCCGAGCCCTGCGCGGCCGCCTCCCTGCACAAAGACCTGCTTTGTTCTCTCGGCTGTGTTTTAAATATCTGGCGAATATCCCCCACCTCCCCACCCCCATCCCTGCGCCAGAATCCCCGGCCTGGCTGCAGGCGCGGCACAAGGGCGCATTGTGGGGCCGAGCGAGGGGCGTAACTGGGGGCGCCCCGGTTACGGCGGGAGTTGACTCGGCCTGGTGGGTCACCTGGGCTGAGTTGTTGGGGGTGGGGCCGGCGAGAACGAGGGGAGGGGGTAGTTCTTGTCGTCGTTTTGTTCCACTCCGAGAAGTAAAAAGTTAAAAATGGAAAACGGGGACCCTGGCAATGAGCAGAACCGCTTCCAAACTAGGCCTGAGGTTGCAGCCGAGCTACCCCGCACGTCCACGGGGACATGAACCTGTGAAGCCAGACGCTGGGTTTCTTATCAGGCCATCGCTGTCCATATTTAGAAAGTGCCTATCACTCAGACACTTTGAAAAGCGTGGCATTCCTGCGCAAACCAACTCGCACTGGGAGGAGTGGGGGAAAATCTTTTCCTTCCCACACGTCTGGGGCCCAAGAGACGCCCCACGCAGCTCGGTTCCTGGCTTCATTTTAGGAATAGCCCCTCGGGAAAATCACACACTCCCTGGTTTGGTCCCTCCCTCCCAGGAGAGGCAGCGGATGATTGGGATGTGGTTAAAACAAAGCTAGGTTTTCAGCTGGAGGGGGAGGGCGGGGGGAGCTGCCCCACCTCTTCCCTACCCTCCTTTTGCTGGCATTCATTCTGAACAACCAGGTAGCTTTCCTTCCCAATTCAGGTGTTTACCTGCTGCTGCAGAGGAAGGGTTCTTGCATTGTTTGAAGGCGGGAGGTGGGGAGGTGTTAAAAAATAACAGTCACAAAATCTCCTTCCCAAATTCTTCTTTAAATGTAGAGAAAACACTGCCTTTCAGACGAAGTCTTGGAAACTCAAAGCAAAATACAAAATGTGGGTCTTAGCAACTCTGAATAGTGTACTTAATCTTACATTTAATGTAAAGAAAGGTTTTATATCCCAGTTTGTGAACAAAGCCCCCAATATCCCTCAGAATCTTGAAGGAAACTGTGACTCTCCCATCTAGGGCAGGGCTTTGATTCAGAAGCAAATGGCTTTATAGTTTTCTTGTGCTTATTCTGGGAATGACAAGGAGCCCAAAGGTCCTCCCTCTCTCAAAAGTTTGTTATAAATCTCAGGTCAGGGTCAGAGTGACATTTCCCTGTTGCAAAGAGAATATATACCTCCGAAAATATTTATTTTTAATCATACGTAATAATTTTCACATTTCACACATTGTTGCATTTTGCCAGTACTCTAACACCTGAACATTAGAGATGATGCACATAGACCACTCTTGTTTTGCAAATGAGGGAACTTGTCTGGAGCCATTTAGGAAGACAGGGCAGAGGCCAGACTGGAGGCCTCTAATTGGCTACTTAGTCATGGGCTAAAATCCCAGATTTTCACCCACCTCTTCCTCACAAAATCCTTTCTGAGTAAGGGGAGGGGGGTTTTGAGGACAGGCTCTTGGTATTTAGATAGCTTTGAGGAAAGGGAGTCTTTTCTCAGTAGATCCCCTAGAACTGCTGAGTTTGCAAGGACCACACTCACTGCAAGCTTGGAGACATAAGTCACATACCAGGGTTGCTAAGTGGCGGAGAAATCTGGGTATCTGCTTCCAAGCACTCTTCAGACTCCTGAGGAGTTTCTTCAAGCAACACTAAGTGTCCTTTCACCACTGTGTTGGCCAGTAAGCCCCCTATCTCTGGAGAGGATATAGTGGTCTGCGCCCACCCCCTCTCCCTCTGCCTGCAGATCAACCTGGAGCCACACTGTACAGGAAAGTGCTACCTAGAACTTGACCTTTCTCTCTGATGAATGTGCTATATCTCCCCAGCTGTACAACAGAATGACAATCCCCGCGATCCATGTCCCTTCATGCTCTTCCAGGCTCAGAAGTACTGGAAGGTTTACTTGAGCATGTGTGTGACATAACACAAGCAACCCAAAGAAAAGCCTTCACCAACAGCCTCATTGCACGGCACTGCCTGCCCACGTGGACCGGAGGTGCCAGGATTTATACCCATCGAGCTTCTGAGAGTGGGATCGTTCTGGATGACCTTCAGCTTGTACCTTTGACTTTGACACATTCTTTTCTTAATATGTTGTCCACTGATCTACACCACCACCCCATCCCTTGAACCAACCCCTGGTTTCAAGCTTTCCCAGGTTGAAGATGAACTCACATTTCAACCCATCACGTGGTAATGCTGCCTGCTGGCCAACAGTTCCATTTCAATAGCGTCACCTTTTGACTGTTCAGCAGTATTTGTGCAAGAATTTGAATATTTTCTTGCATTTTGACCTTATTTTATAAGGAAGAGTGGAAATGGAAAAAACGAAGTGCTGATGCTTGTGATAAGAAGGGCAGTTCTCATAAACCTAACATAATTGAGATGGAGATGGAAATCATTAGGCACACTGACAGTGGGGAGTAGTTAGCTTCAATCAAATGCTCGGAGGATTTAAGCCAGTCAACTCTGTGTTCAATTATGAAGAAAAAGAGCACAATTTGAGAGCATATATGAAATTCAGGACATATACAGTCCAAGATTGTGTCTAAAAGGTGGTATAATTAGGGATTTACTATAGTCCCTCAATTCTAAAGCTGCATTGATTTAATAACAGTTTTTCAGGGCTGGGTTGGGGAGATACTGTGAAACTAGAAATCAAGAAAATACAGTGATAGTATTGTTTAGCTTCCTGGGAACAGAACCTTCCCTTACAACAGCAAGTGTGCTGCTTTAGGGAAGCATTAAGTATGAAGGGAGGGAGCAGCTAGTGACTGTATCTCTGTGAGAGTCCCTGCAGCACCATCACCAGGGACAAGGCCTTTAATTAATTTGTAGAAGGGATGGAACTCAAGAGAGCTGCCCTGTCACCCTGTGTGGCAAAGGTTTTACAGCTCACATGTGGGGGTGCACCTTTTCCTCTTTGGGTACCCACTCTTTTTACAGCCATCATCCCAGCTCTCCCTGGGGGATGTGCTTTCCCTTGTTTCCTCTGCCTGGAATGTCTATCTTGCCTCCTTGGCTGCCTGGCCAGCTCTGGCTGGGCCCAAAGAACAGCTCAGGCTCAGCCTCCCTAGGCTTCAGCATCTGTGCGCTTGCCATGTGCTGGCTGCCCTTCTATCCTTGTTCCTTCTACACTGCATGACCATTCACCTTCATGTCCTCAGCATCCATGCTCGGCAGCCCCCACCCCCGTCAGGGTTTACAAGGTGAAGCAGGGTGGAAAGGCATGGTGGGCTCTTGGGAACATTGTTTCTGCCCAACACTGTTGATCTTTGCCTCCAGGTGTAACAAGTACAGCCATTTTGGACATCTTAGGTGCTAAAAACAAAAGCCAAAAAAACCTATATTTATTCTCTAGAAGCCAAACCATTTGTTTCTAAATTTCTAAATGCTCCCCTCTTTGCCCCCTAGTCTCCCTCTCTAGGGGGCTTCTTGTCCTTCACGCCCACCTTTATGGTTTTCTACTAATACTTTCAGTAAGTCAGTCCACTGATTTTTTTCCTTCAATTGTGGGATTCTCACTGAATTCTTACCACTTTTCCTCTGGCAAAAACAGCCTAGAAGTGCTCTCTGATTCAAAGCATTCTCAGGGAGGGCAGCCAAGTGAGTGGAGCAGTGCTCAGTCATCTGGGGCTGTGATGTGATGTCTCATCGCCTCTTTAGAAACACTCCAGCCCTTTCCAGGGGTGCCATCCAGATGTGGGGACGCCCCTCACAGTTGTCTTGGTTGGCATCCCTGGGTCTGTGAATGAGGACAGGATCTGAGCTCTGTTTTGTACTCTTCTACTCACTGAGTTTTTCTTCACTTAACACACTCTGTCCCCACTGCCCTTGGCTGTGACAGTAGGGAACAACTGTCCAAAAAGCCAAGGGGAGCCAGCTCAGGGAAGCCCATCATTGGCCCACTGCCCACCCCAGCCAGCATCACGGCCAGTGGGCCTCTTCTCGAGGACCCCAAGGCCATCAACTCCTAGCTACACTGCCCTCAGCACTAGTTCCACTTACTCTCTGAGTCCTTGGGACCTCTTCAAGCTCTCTGGGACTGTGCCCAGAGGCCACTTGATAGAAAGCTGATTCTTTTCCTATGGGGCGAATGGCTCTGATCAGGACATGTCTGTCAGGGGGTGACTTGGCAGAGCTAAAATGCCAAGGCTCGGACCTTTCTTTTTGGTGTGATTTCCCAAAATTCAAGGAGAAAAGCTTGTCTTCCCCCTGAACAGAGGGCTCCCCCACTGGCATTTGCATTCCCTCAACAGTGTCTGATGGGAGCAGGGAGCCAGTCCCCACGAGGACAAGGCTGTAATTCAGCAAGGCTCCAGTGACATCCCGACGACCGTGAGAGTGCAGCTGGGGCAGTTTATGAACAGTGCTCAAGTCCCAGGGGAAGTTAGCCCTGTTCTCTAGTCCACAAGCGGCTATTGTTTGCTTTCTTGTTTTTCTCCAAATGTTTAGATGTGCTTGGAGCACAAAAAAGCCTGAAAGCAAGGCCATCAGCCAGGGTAGTCCTACAGCAGGGAAGCCTGCAGGCTGGAACTCTGTGGGGCCCTTCTCACCCCCCAGTCCCCACCCAGCTGTTCCCACCTCTTTGTAAAATGTGTCTGTGCTGAGGGTGGGGTGAGGGGGTGGCCTCTTTCCCGCCTAGGGTGTTGAGACAACAGAGAGCTTGGCTTGTTCCAGCACGTGAGGTATGAGACTGCAACCCATGGTTGGGGCCTAGGCATGACTGCCCAGATTACCTTGGGCTGTCCAAAATGTGGGCCAAGAGAATCTGGACAACTCTCATCTAATAGCTTGTCACTGACCAAGGCTGCTGAAGTTTGATAATCAAATGTTGGACCCCTGTCTGCTTCAAGAACTTGGACCTCAAGTTTCATACTCTTGAGTATGACTCCTGGTTCCAGTGTTTACTAGCTGTGCAACCTTGGGCAAGTTACTTTGCCTTTCTGAGCCTCAGTTTTCTCCTAATGGCACCTATCTCACAGAGCTATTTGTGGGTTCAACAGGATAACCAAGGCACTGACACAAACCAATCCATGTATATTGGTTATATTACTATCATTAGTAATTGCTATTACACTATCCTGAAGCCACCCCCTGTGTGTAGAGCATCCACTTTTACATCTAAACCAAATGCCCTTGATCGTCTCCAGTTGTGGGTGAGAGAACAATTGTGCAAGAATGGCAATGCCAGAGGAATAAAGGATGAAGTGGCTTGTGAGGCAGGGGAGGAGAGAACGTGCTCAAAAGCCAGTCGCCTCCACCTCCACTCAGCCCTAGATCCTTTCTCCAAGGCTCATATTACCTGCCCTCCCCATGGCTAGATTCTCAGCCTGCCTGGTGACTCCACAGTCCCCCTAGGTTCAGTGAAACCTTCCCACCGCTGCCCAGAAAATACCTCTCCCCTGTATATCCACCATGGCTCAGCAACAGAAGGGGGGGGGTAGAGGTGGAGTCTCTGGAAATGGTGCCAGGTCAAAGGAGAGGCAGCTCTAGGTCCTGAACTCCACAGGCCTTAGAGATTGGGGGTCCTTTTCCATTGGCCAAAGGTCACTGTGAAGGGAGATGAACAGAGTGGGAGGGAGGGATAACCCAGAAAAGGTAAGAGTGGAGACACAGCCTGGGGTACAGCTCACATCCCTCTGTGGGGTTTGGGGCTTCTGGCTCAAGTAGAACTATGATGACCCCACCCCCCTTTGGATTCATTAATCCTTTCAAGAATAAGAGTCTGGGAGCCTCCGGTGACAGGGCCATATGGTTTTCTTATCTCCCTTATCTCCCAGCACTCACCTTCCATTTGGAATGTTTATCCCAAGATAACGATCAGATTCCACTTAGGGTGATTGAATGGGGGCCTCTGAGCATGCCCCCCCCACACCAAGTGCACACACAATTTCAAATGAATGGGCCAATCCAATAATAGATAAGCCTGAAAGGCTCTGCTGATGGACGGGTCTCCTGGCCCCTCCACGCAGCCCAACCCCCTTTCCCTTCACACATCCCCCCTTGTGACCTGGAGGCTCCACTCTTACCTGCTTTCTATAGAGGAGGGAGCTCTATATGTGTGAGATTTCCCCTAAGCAAAATGTAACTGCTTCAGACCATGTTTGGAAAACCAGAGATCTTATGCTAAGTCAGCAATTTTCAACAGAAATGTAATGCGAGTCACCAATGCAAGCTGCACATGTAATCTTACATTTTTCTAATAGCTACACTAAAAAGGTAAAAATAAACAAGTGAACTTAGTTTTAAGAATTTGATTTGTAATTTATTATATTATCATATTTATATAATTAATGTAATAATATAAAATATCTTTTCAACCTGCAATTAATATGAAGATTATTTGTGAGGTACTTCAACGTTCACTTTTTTGCACTTTGCCTTAGCTGCCTGGTGTGTATTGGACACTCACAACATATATAGATTCACAATAGCCACATTTCAGGAGCTCAAGGGCTCTTGAATAGCTATTTTTTTTTTTTTTTTTTTTTACTATTTTTCAGCCTCAACAAATTTATTTTTTTTCTTTCCTTTTTTTTTGCAATTTGGCCAGGGCCGGGTCTGAACCCGCCACCCTCAGTATATGGGGCCGGTGCCCTATTCACTGAGCCACAGGAGCCGCCCCTTTTTTTTTCTTTTTTTTTCTTTTTTGTTATTGTTGGGGATTCATTGAGGATACAATAAACCAGGTTATGCTGATTGCATTTGTTAGGCAAAATCCCTCTTGCAATAGTGTCTTGCCCCCAGAAGGTGTGCTGAATAGCAATTTTTATTGCTTCTAATTTAACGTTAGTCTCTTCACCGGCTCAAAAAATTGTTCAGTGAGGCCTCCATCCCTGGGCTTTTTCCCCGCAGGTGTGTAAAAGTGAAGATGGTGCTGAGTGTCACCAGGTATCCATGCCACCGGCTCCACTGCCTTTTGTATGGGGAGGGGAGGCCTGGCAGGAGTAGGAGTCAGCCTTGGGTCACCAATGGATGCTCTCTGATTCCAGGGAAGAGGAGACACAATTCAGTCATTGGCAAGGCTCTCCGGCAGAGGGGTCTCTAGTCAATTGGATACCATGTTTAAATGACCATTTGGGTTCTGGACAGAGAAATGGAGAAGTGAGTTTGTGTTCAGAGATTTGCGCGTGTGCTTGGTCTATGCTGTCCTAGTGAATCTTTGGTGAACGAATAATGTCACAGCTCTCCTGCTAAGGTGGAGTAGGCCTGGTGCCTCCCTGATCTTCAAATCCAGATAAACACGTACAAGTGTATAGAAGGATAGAGGGGAGTCCTCTGTCAGAAACGCCAGGCCTGAGGCACAAATGAAGGAAGGTGGGGATCAGGCTCCTCTTAGGAGAGGCCTTTGCAGACACCCCTTTCTCCTCGGAGCACTTGACAATTCTTGAGACACTATTCTATTTTTATTTGCTGACTGCTGTCTTGTTTTGTTTCTTGCTGCCTCCCCAGTGCCTAGAAAAGTACCTGTCACTCTTAATAAACATGTGTGGACGGAAGAAACAGTACCAGGAAGTTGTTCCAGGTGCAATAGGCAGGCCCGAAGACTCCGAAATCCCAGGAATGGTGGGAGGGTAAGAACAAGCCAAGACGAAAGGCAGAGAGAGACAGTGGCCTATGTGTGTGACTCCCCCTCGTAGTGGGGAGAAAAAGAAGAATTTGCAGGAGGGGAGGAATGTGATTGCGGCACAGAGGCAGCGAGATTATTTTGTCAGCAACATTTGGATTTCATTGCTGATGAGAGACATGTGGTCCCAGCAAGGAGACAATTGTGGTAGTCAAGACAGGATGTGAATAAGACATAAAGACGAGTTTCATCAGTGGGGATGGGAAGGAACCAGGGCTTGGTGGCCAAGTTAAGGAGTGGGAAGGGTCGGCCCCAGTGTCCGCGAGTGCCTCTTCCCATGCCCCACAGGGCGCCACACACGTGAGCACACACGCACACATGCATACACACAGGCTGCCCCACTAGGCGTTTCTTCAAAGGCCCCCATCCTAGCACACTCTGCAAACCTCGCTTTTGGCTTCAGGCTTTGGCTTTTGTCTCCTGTTTGCGTCTTACCATAGCTTGAAAAGTTGCCTTGTGAAGAATGAGAAGTGCATGGCCCAGAAACTGGAGGAGACAGCATCTTCTCCAGGAACAGGTTTGCTTCTGGCTAGTTTGGAGAGAGAAAGAGCCTCAAAGAAGGTCACAGGATCCCCTGTGACAGAAAGGAGAGAAGAGGCCCAGTGAAGGAAGACCTGGAAGAGGAGAGGAATCCTTCTTTGAACTGGGCCAGAGAGGGTGACCGTTAGCCGACATCCTGACTCACACGTGCACACATGTGTAGGCCACGTGAAGGGTCTGTAATTGAGACTGGGGGCCAGAGCAGGAGGCAAATGAGCTTCTTATTAGGAGTGGGTGGGGACACACTTGGGGACCCAGCTGAAACAGGACTTTATTTTTAAAGAGCCTTAGATTGATGTTCCTACTAGCCTAAATATAACTGAGCAGCCAACTTCTCCCCAGCCAGGCCAAGCCTCTGAGCATGCTCCAAGACCTTGTGTTTAAAGAGAGAAAAAGAGAGAGAATTAGTGAGAGAGAGAGAGAGAGAGAGAGAGAGGAGGAGGAGGAGGAATCCACAGATGGAAAAGGTCACACAGTTAGCCCTCTGAGTGCACTGGTGGCAGGGAGATGGACGAGCTGGCTGTGTACACTCTGCAGTCCCCTGGTCTCCTCTTCAAAGAAGAAAGATCCAGGATTGCTGGGTGATGGGGGAGGGGAGCTAGCACCCACTTTGTACCTGGAATCTGCCCGGCCTGGTGGGGGACAAATAAGACCAGGCTTGTGTTCAGAGTGCTGGGAGTGCAGAGGAAGGGCGGGAGGGCTGAGCCAGAGTGCAGGCCACTCTGGTGCACCACACCAGCTGATCATCCCAGGGGACCCATGGGCAGAAGCCTCTGGGCCTTCAGAGAGGAACTGCTCTGTATGGCCGGAGGACCTGAAAAGCCCATCTCTGAGAAGAAAGGATTTGAGATGGGTCTTAAAGGGCAGAGACGATTTGGACAGAAATGGGGAGAAAACAACAGGAAGGAGAGGCAGGCAGGACCAGGCAGGATGCATTTGGGGGGGATTCTAAGCATCAGATTTGCTAGGAGTCTAACCATGTGAAATAGAATTGTGGGGGTATTTGGATGGGAGTGGTTAGAGCCTGAGGTCTTGTCCTGGAGTCTGTAGATACAGAGGAGCCATGAAGCGCTGAGGGGTGAAGGTAATAGCACAACCCCCTGATGGATTGGAGGAAGGCTAATTTGGCAATAGGTGTAGGGAAGAGCTTTCCTGGGACCTGAGAACAGGAAGGCCAACAGGGAGTCTAAATGGGGAAAGACAGACTCCCAGACCTCAGGAATGTAACACAATAGGAGTTTATTTCTTGCTCATAGAGCTGAGGGGAACAGCTTTGCTTCTGGAGCAATTCAAGGGTCCTGAATTTGGAGGGGGCTCTGCTACCTTCAGACATGTAGCTCAGGGTCACTATGGAATTACCATCCATCCAGCACAGGAGCTTTTTACACACCTGTGTTCCACTGCCGGAACTCGGTCATGCGGCCCCACCCACATCCAAGGGGGACTGATGGCTAGTCCCTGGCTGGCCACATGTGTCTGGTGGTCATTCCTGCCACAGGACAGGGACAGGCACTGAGAGCTGAAGGAGTATCAGCAATAGAAATGCAGAAAGGGGAAGCAGAGAGAGTGAATATAATTAGGAATTAGGAGGAAAAGCCAGAGACAGAAAGAAAAGGAGGCAGCTTGAGGGGACAAAGCAGGAATAGGACAGTGCCACCGTGAGTGAGAAAGAGCCCTTTAGTTTGGCTCCCACAGGACCTGTGGGAGAAGCAGGCAGAGCTAGATTTTAAGGCTTTGGGAAGCAGCCAGACATGATTCTCTTGTAGCTTCCATAAGCACATCTTTGCATTAGACATACATGACCCCCAGGGTAAGACATTAACTTTACCTCCAAAAATGCCGGTGGGTGGCCCAAAAGGGATGCCTTTCCAGGACTCTGTAGTGCTGCAGCAGGAATATGAACTTTGGAGTCAGAAGATCTACAGTCCAGGACTAGCCACCTTGGCTTTGAGCAAACACCTTAATCTCTCTGAGCCTCAGATTCCTCATCTATCAAAGGGGCATTCCGGTAGCTACTTTTCAAGCCTATTAAAAGGATTAGAAGCAATTTGCTTTTTAAAGTGCTTAGCTCAATGCCAGTATATAATTATTCATGCAAGAAACATTTATTATGCACTGACTGAGGACCAGGCACCTTACTGGGTGTTGGGGATTGAAAGGAACCAAAATTCCTACTCTCAGGAAGCTTATGCTCCTGTTGACAGACACAGAAGCAAACCCTTAAAGTACAACATGGTACCTGCAGAGATAGTGGTATTCCTAGAACAAGGAGACCCAGCCCTGGCTTGTTGAGGGAGGTGACAGGCTGATTCATAGTGGAGAAGAACAGTTCACCAAGGGGCGGACTGGAGTATTCCAGGACAAAGGAACTACAGCAGCAAAGGAACAATGGTGTGCAGCAAAGAACAGCAATATGGTGTGTGCTGGGGCAGGTGCTAGGACATAGGTGAGGTGGGAATCTTACAGAGTTTAATGTCTGACATCAAAATTGAAGCAGAAGTGATGAGAAATTCAATGGAAAATGTAGGTAGTATCCTGCACTTTAATACCTTATCTGTTGGTTTTTGGCCTTTACTCTGTGGGCAATGAGTGATCCTTGATGGTTTAAGTAGAAGACTGATAATGGTCTTATTTACCTCATGAACTCACCATGGTTGCTATTTGGAGGGGAGATTTGAGGAAGCCCAAGACATGGATAAAAGATAATGAAGGTCTGCAGAGAGCTATGATAATCATAATGATGGGTACTTACAATCATGTCTACTGTATGTTGCCTGTGTACCACACGCCAGTCCTGTGCTAAGGGATTTAATTTCAAATTTCACTTGTTCATTGCTGATGCATAGGAAAACAATTGACATTTTTCTATTAACCTGCATCCTTCAACCCTACTGTAATCACTTATGGGTTCCAAAAGATTTTGTGGATTCTTTTGGATTCTCTGCATAGATCATATTGTCTATAACAAAGAAAGTTGTCCCTCCCCCCCCAAGGGATATGCCTTTTATTTCCTTTTCTTATCTTTTTGCATTACCTAGGACTTCTAATATGATGTTGAAAAATAGTGGTGACAGAGGACATCCTTACTTTTTTCCTGATCTTAGTGGGAAAACTTTGATTTTTCTCACCATTAAGCAAGATATTAGCTATAAAGTATTTTGTAGTTGCTACATTTTTTTAAAATCAAGTTCAGAAAGTCCCCCTCTTTTCCTAGTTTACTGAGAGTTTTTAATATGAATGGGTTTAGATTTGTCAAATGCTTTTTCTGCATCTCTTGATGTGATCATGTGATTTTATTTTTTTAGCTTGTCAGTGTGATAGATTACATTAACAGATTTTGTAATATTGAACCAGCCTTGCACACCTATGATAAATCCCACTGATCATAATATATAATTATTTTTATACATTGTCAGATTCAGTTTGTTAATATTTTGTTGAGGATTTTTGTATCTATGTTCATGAGACATAATTGGTCTGTAATTTTCTTTTCTTGTAAGTCTTTGTCTGATTTTGGCATTAGGGTAAAGCTGACCTTGTGGATTGAGTTTGGAGGTATTCCTTCTGCTTCTATCTTCTGAAAGAGATTGTAGCAAATTGGTATAATTTCTTAAATATTAAATAGAATTTACTAGTAAGCCCATTTGGGCCTGGGCCTGGTGATTTGTCTTGGGAAGGGCATATTAAATATTGATTCAATTTCAGAATCTCCTTCCAAATAATATTCCATTACATGTATAGACCACATTTTGTTTATCCACTCATCACCTCAATGGGTTGCTTCCACATTTCATATATTGTGAATAAGGCTGCTATGAATATGGATGTACAAATATCTCTTCAAGACCTTGCTTTCAGTTCTTTGGGGTATATACCCAGCAATGGAATTGTTGAGTCATAATACAGTAATTCTGTTTTTAATATTTTGAAGAACTACCATACTGTTTTCCACAGTGGCTATACCATTTTACAGCCCCACCAATAGTGTACAATGGGTTCAATTTCTCTGCATTCCCAGCAACACTTTTTGGTTTCTCTCTCTCTTTGTTTTTTTTGTTTGTTTGTTTTTTGTAGTAGCTATCCTATTGGGTGTGAGGTACCTCATTGCTTTTTTAAGTTTACATTATATTGTAAACACATTGTCATTAAAAACTCTTCAGATACAGACCCTCCTCCAATTCCTCTATTGTTGAGAATTTCTGATTTTTTAAATTTCATTATTTTTGACTATATAAATAAAATTTCACAAAACTTTTCTATGTTTTAGATTATTTCCACAGGTAAGAAATGCCAAATAAAGTACAGGCCACCAGTTAAATTTAAATCTTAGATAAACAGGAATGATTTTTAGTGTAAGTACAAAATATTGCCTGGGACAGACATTCTAGAAAAGTATTTCTTATCAAGGAATACAGCAGTGTCTCAGGTTACAAAATCAACATTCATAAATCGATAGCTTTTATATATACCAACAATATTCAAGCTGAAAAAACAGTCAAGGACTCCATTCCATTCACAGTAGTGCCAAAGAAGATGAAATATTTGGGAGTTTATCTAACAAAGGATGTGAAAAGATCTCTATAAAGAGAACTGTGAAACTCTTAAGAAATAGCTGAAGATGTTAACAAATGGAAAAACATACCATGCTCACGGCTGGGAAGAAATGACATTGTTAAAATGTCTGTACTACCCAAAGCAATATACAATTTTAATGCAATCCCTATTAAAGCTCCACTGTCATACTTTAAAGATCTTGAAAAAAATCATACTTTGTTTTATATGAAATCAGAAAAAAACTCTAATAGCCAAGACATTACTCAGAAATAAAAACAAAGCAGGAGGAATCATGCTACCAGACCTGAGACTACACTATAAATCGATAGTGATCAAAATAGCATGGTACTGGCACAAAAACAGAGAAGTAGATGTCTGGAACAGAATAGAGAACCAAGAGATGAATCCAGCTATTTACCGTTATTTGATCTTTGACAAGCCAATTAAAAACATTCAGGGGAAAAGGGGAAAAGATTCCCTTTTTAACAAATGGTCCTGGGTGAACTGGCTGGCAACCTGTAGAAGATTGAAACTGGACCCACACCTTTCACCATTAAGTAAGACAGACTCTCACTGGATTAAAGATTTAAACTTAACACATGAAACCATAAAAATACTAGAAGAAAGTGCAGGGAAAACTCTTGAAGAAATCAGTCTGGGCGAATATTTTATGAGGAGGACCCCCCAGGCAATTGAAGCAGTTTCAAAAATACACTACTGGGACCTGATCAAACTAAAAAGCTTCTGCACAGCCAAGAACACAGTAAGCAGACAGCCCTCATAATGGGAGAATTTATTTGCAGGTTATGTCTCCGACAAAGGTTTAATAACAAGAATCCTCTGAGAACGCAAACGTATAAGCAAGAAAAGAACAAGTGTTCCCATCGCAGGCTGGGCAAGGGACTTGAAGAGAAACTTCTCTGAAGAAGTCAGGAACACGGCCTACAGACATATGAAAAAATGCTCATCATCCTTAATCATCAGAGAAATGCAAATCAAAACTACTTGGAAATAACATGTAACTTCAGTAAGATTAGCCCACATCACAAAATTCAAAAACCAGAGATGTTGGCGTGGATGTGGAGAAAAGGGAACACTTCTACACTGCTGGTGGGAATGCAAACTAATACATTCCTTTTGGAAAGATGTTTGGAGAACACTTAGAGATCTAAAAATAGACCTGCCATTCAATCCTATAATTCCTCTACTAGGTATATATCCAGAAGACCAAAAATCACATTATAACAAAGATATTTGTACCAGAATGTTTATTGCAGCCCAAGTCATAATTGCTAAATCATAGAAGAAACCCAAGTGCCCATCGACCCACAAATGTATTAATAAATCGTGTTATATGTACATCGTGGAATATTATGCAGCCTTAAAGAAAGATGGAGACTTTACCTCTTTCATGTTTACATGGATGGAGCTGGAACATATTGTTCTTAGCAAAGTATTTCAAGAATGGAAGAAAAAGTATCCAATGTACTCAGCCCTATTATGAAACCAATTATAACCATATATTCTTATATGGGGAAAGGGGAAAGGCAGGGGAGGGGAGAGGGGAGGATGAGTGAAGGGAGGGTAATTGGTGGGACCACACCTACGGTGCATCTTACAAGTGTACATGTGAAACTTACTAAATGTAGAATATAAATGTCTTAACACAATAACTAAGAAAATGCCAGGAAGGCTATGTTAACCAGTGTGATGAAAATATGTCAAATTGCATTATTCTTAGTAAAGCATCACAAGAATGGAGAAGCATGAATCCTATGTACTCAATTTTGATATGAGGACAATTAATGACAATTAAGGTTATGGGGGGGAGGTAAAGCAGAAAGAGGGTGGGGCCTTGGTGTGTGTCACACTTTCTGGGGGCAAGACATGATTGCAAGAGGGACTTTACCTAACAATTGCAATCAGTGCAACCTGGCTTATTGTACCTTCAATGAATCCCCAACAATAAATAAAAGAAAAAAGAAAAA
>CAUYPK010077324.1:0-20576 GCA_963574355.1 Loris lydekkerianus | reverse complement strand
TTTTATGAGGAGGACTCCCCAGGCAATTGAAGCAGTATCAAAAATACACTATTGGGACTTGATCAAACTAAAAAGTTTCTGCACAGCCAAGAACATAGTGAGTAAAGCAAGCAGAGTGTCCTCAGAATGGGAGAAAATATTTGCAAGTTATATCTCTGATAAAGGTCTAATAACCAGAATCCACAGAGAACTCAAATTTATTAGCAAGAAAAGAACACGTGACCCCATGTCAGGGTGGGCAACGGACTTAAAGAGAAACTTCTCTAAAGAAGACAGATGCAAAATCTACAAACACATGAAGAAAAGCTCATCATCCTTAATCATCAGAGAAATGCAAATCAAAACTACTTTGAGATATCACCTAACCCCAGTAAGAGTATCCCACATAACAAAATCTCAAAACCAGAAGTGATTTTTTATTCTTATTATTTAATCTGTATCTTTAGCTGACTAGCTTAGCTCAAGACCCTGGTCTTCTAACTCTGAGATTCTTTCTTCAGCTTGGTCTAGTCTGTTCTTGAAGCTTTCTGATGCATTTTTAAATTACCTAAATGTCTCATTAATTTGGGTTCTGTTGTATTTTCTCTTATGATGTCTTTCTCTTTAGTGACTTTTAAACTTTTTCATTGATGCCCTTAAATATGCTTTAGCTTCTTTGTGCTGGTTTTCAACTTTATTTTCAATTACATTCTTCCATGTATTTAATTCCATTTTGTGCGTTTTTTTTGTTTTTTTGTTTTTGTTGTTGTTGTTTGTTTGTTTAAATATAATTTCAGGTTAATGTGAGGGTACAAAAAACTAGGTTATGATGTTTGCATTTGTTACATAAAGTCCCTCTTGTAGTTCTGTCCCACACCCAGGAAGTGTCTCATATACCCATACATTGTATTCATTAAGTGGAAGCACTTAATGTGCTTCTTTAATCCCCTCTCCACCCTCCCTAGTTTTCCCTCTCTCAAACTTGAATTGAATTATTTTTTTCCCTCTTGTGGGTATGCATTCATATCAGTATGGAGTACATCAGATATTTGTTATTCAATTCTTGTAATACTTTAGTAAAAAAGAATGTTCTTCAACTCCATCAAGGTTAATAAAAAAGATGTAAAGTCCCCATATTTTTATGTGGTATATGTATTCCATGGTATATATACATATACCACAGTTTGTTAATACATTCCTGGGTTAGTAGGCACTTAGGTTATTTCCATATCTTGGCGATTGTAAATGGAGCTGCAATAAAAAATGTAGTGCAAATGTTCTGATGATAAAATGATTACTTCTGGGTATATGACTAGTAATTGGATTGTGGGATCAAATAAAAAGTCTAATTTGATTTCTTTGAGAATACTCTACTTTTTTCCCAAAGAGGTTGTATTAGTTTGCAGTCCCACTAACAGTGGAAAAGTGTTCCCCTCTTTTCACATCTGTGTCAGCATTTGAAACTTCAGGACTTTGTGTTGTGTGCTATTCTCACTTGGGTTAGGTGATATCACAGGGTGGTATTCATTTGCATTTCTCTAATAATTAGAGACAATAAACATTTTATTATACATTTGTTAGCCATTCATCTATCTTTCTCAGTGAAGGATCTGCTCATGTCTCCTGCCTAGTGATAGATGGTTTTTTTTGCTCTTTTTTATTGATTAATTTGAGTTCCATGTAGATTCAATTATCAACCCTTTGTCAAGTTTGTATGTGTAAATATTTTTTTTTTTCCCATTCTGAAGGTTGTCTACTAACTTCGATAGCTGTGTTCTTAGCTATGTAGAAGCCTTTCAGTTTAATTAAGTCCCATTTGTTTATTTTTGTTGTTTAAATTGCCACTGAAGTCTTCTTCATAAAATCTTTCTGCAGGCTGGCATTTTCAAAAGTTTTTCCCTGGGCAGTGCCTGTGGCTCAGTGAGTAGGGTTCCAGTCCGATCTGTCGAAGGTGGTGGGTTTGAACCTGGCCCCAGCCAAACTGCAACAAAAAAATAGCCAGAATTTTGGTGGGAGCCTATAATCCCAGCTACTTGGGACGCTGAGACAAGAGAATTACCTAAGCCCAAGAGCTGGAGGTTTCTGTGAGCTAGGATGACATGGCACTCTACCAAGGATGACAAAGTGAGACTGTCTCAAAAAAAAAAAAAAAAAAAGAAATTTTTCCCACACTTTTTTCTAGGATTTTTATTGTTTCCTGTCTTAGATGTAAGTCTTTTATTCATCTGTAGTCAATTTTCTGTAAGTGGTGAAAGGTGTAGGTCTACTTTCAGTCTTTTACATGTGGGTTATCCAGTTCTCCAAACACCATTTATTGAAAAGAGATTCTTTGTTCCAGTGTATACTTTTTTTGTTTTATCAAATATCAGATGGCAATAAGACATTGGTTTTATCTCTTGGTTTTTTATTTGTTTCCATTATCCTATGTCTCCATTTTGTGCCAATACCATGCTGTTTTGACCCTTGTGGATTTGTAATATATTCCAAAGTCTGGTAGAGTGAGGCCTCAGCTTTTTTCTTTTATTAGTAAGAATCGCTTTGGCTATACATTTTTTTCTAGTTTTATGCAAAATGAAGGACTATTTTTGTCCAATTACTTACAGTATGATGTTGGTATTTTATTGGATGTTGCACTAAATCTGTGTATTGCTTTGGGTAATATAGACATTTTAACACTGTTGATTTTTTTTTTTTTTCCACTGAAGAGCATGGTATGTTCCTCCATTTGTTATTGTATTCACCATTTCTTTTCTTAAAGTTTTATAGTTCTTTTTGTCAACATACTTTGTATCTTTTGTTAAGTATGTTTCTAGTATTTCATTTTCTTTGAAGGTACTGTGAAGGGAATTTTGTCCTTGTTTTGCTCCTCAAATTGCCTGTTATTGGAATATAAAAAACTACTGATTGGTGGATACTGATTTTATACCCTGTGATGTTACTGTATTTCTTGATGACTTCCAGCAGTCTTATGACTGAGACTCTGGAATTTTCTAAGTATAAGATGATATATATCATTACTGGGATCTGATCAAACTAAAAAGCTTCTGCACTGCAAAGAAAACAGTAAGTAAAGCAAGGAGAAAGCCCTCAGAATGGGAGAGGATATTTGAAGGTTATGTTTCTGACAAAGGTTTGATAACTAGAATTCACAGAGAACTCAAACTTTTTAATAAGAAAAGAACAAGTAATCCCATTTCACTGTGGGAAAGGGACTTGAACAGAAGCTTCTCTGAAGAAGATAGCCTCATGGCCTACAGACACATGAAAAAATGCTCATCATCTTTAATCATCAGAGAAATGCAAACTAAAACCACTTTGAGATATCATCTAACTCTAGTCAGAGTGGCCCACATAACAAAATTCCAAAACTACATATTTTGGCATGGATATAGAGAAAAGAGAACACTTCTGCACTGTTGGTGGGAATGCAAGCTACTACGTCCCTTTTGGAAAGACGTATGGAGAATACTGAGGGACCTAAAAGTAGATCTGCCATTTGATCCTGCAATTTCTCTACAAGGTGTATATCCAAAAGACCAAAAATCATTTTATAACAAAGATATTTGCACCAGATTGTTCATTGAAGCTCAATTCATAATAGCCAAGTCATGGAAGAAGCCCAAGTTCCCATCAACCCATGAATGGATTAATAAATTATGGTATATGTATACCATGGAATATTATGCATCCTTAAAAAAGATGGAGACTTTACCTCTTTTATTTTTGTATGGATGGAGATGGAACATATACTACTTAGTAAAAGTATCTTAAGAATGGAGGAAAAAATATCCAATGTACTCAGTACTATTATGAAACCAATGTACAATCACTCACACTTTCATATGAAGAATAGATAACAACTATGGCACAGGATTAAGGAGGGGGGATGGAAGGAGAGGAAGGAGGTCAGATGGAGGGATAATGAATGGTGTGATTACACCTATGGTGTGTATTGCAAGGGTACATGTAGAATCTATTAAGTATAGAGAATAAAGATCTTAACACAATTATTAAGTAAATGAGGTGAGGGATATATTAACCAGTACGATGTAAGCATTCCTAATTGTATATAAAATCATCACATTCTACCCCCAAAATACATTAATGTATACATGATCTACCTCTTTATGATTTAATTTTTTAAAAGGGGGGGATGATATCATTAGCAAAGAGTGAGAGTTTGACCTGCTCTGCTCTCATTTGGATGCCCTGATTGCATTGGCTAGAACTTCCAAAATAAGTTGGATAGTAATGGCGATAGACATCGTTCTCTGGTTCCAGTTCTAAATGGAAAAGTGTTCAGTTTTACTCCATTCAGTATGGTATTAGTTGAGGGATTTTCCTAGCCGGCTTCAATCACCTGAAGAAATTTGCCACCTATGCCTATTTTCTTAAGTGTTATTGATAGAAAAGGAAGCTGAATTTTATCAAATGCTTTTGTGTATGTATTGAAAGGATCATTTTCTTAAGTGTTCTTGACAGAAAAGGAAGCTAAATTTTATCAAATGCTTTTTGTGCATGTATTGAGAGGATCATATAGTCTATCTTTTTGCTTCTATTGATATGGTGAATTGCATTTATGTATTTGCATATGTTAAAACAGCCTCATATCCCTGGGATGAAACCTACTTGTGATGTATAATTTTTTAATGTGTAGCGATAATGCATTAGCTAAGATTTCATTAAGTATTTTTGCATCAATATTCACAATTGCAATTGCTCTGTAGTTATTTTTTAGTTGGGTCATCTCCTGCTTTTAGTATCAGGGTTATTTTTGCTACACAGAACATGTTGAGAAAGGTTTATTTCTTCTAAATGTTCTGGAATAGATTCTGTAGTATAGCTACAAACTCTGAAGCATCAAATTCTGGTTCAAAGCCATGTGCTCCAGGGCTTTGTTTTGCTTGGAAGCTTTTTTATTGTTTCTTTAATTCAATGCTTCATATTGGTCTTTAAGATATTTGGAGATTATGTGTCTCCAGCTATTGATCCATTTTCCCTACATTGTCAAAATCTTGGCATAGAATTTTTTGTAGTAGTCTGAGATAATCTCTTGTATCTATGTGGTATATAGTGTTATTTCTCCCTATTTCATTTATGATTGATGTTATTTTAAATTTTACTTCTCTGTTTCTAGTTAATCTGGCTAAATGTTAACCTATCTTATGTATCTTTTTGAAGAACTTTTTGTTTATTTAATTTTCTGAATCATTATTTGTTTTCAATTTTGTTTATTTCTGCCTTAATTTTGGGTATGACTTTAATTCTGCTTGATTTAGGATTGTATTGCTCTTCCTTTTGAATTTCCTTAAGATCATTTGTTAGGTTGATGATGTGCTGTCTTTCTGTTTTTTGAATGTATGCATCTAATGTGATAAATTTCCTTTTTAGGACTGCTTTTGCAGTATCCCACTTTTTATTTTAGCTTGTTTCTTCATTGTTGTTATGTTTGAGGAAATTTATAATTTTCTCCTTCATCTCTTCCTTGACCCAACTATCATTCAGCATAAGGTGGTTTAGTTTCCATGCCTTTGTGTGAGATGAATGTTTTTGTTACATTGAGTTTCACCTTTTTTGCCTTGTGGTCTGAAAAGATACAAGGCATAATTGTAATTCTTTCAATTTCACTGCAATGTGATTTGTGTCCTAGGATGTGGTCTATCTTGGAGTATGTTGTATGTTCTGACAAGAAGAACGTATATTCCTTAACTTTTGTATGATGTGTTCTCTATATGTCTATTAAGCTCAATTGTTCTGGAGTCACATTTAAGTTCCTTGTATCTTTCTTTAGTAGCTGTTTCTGTTTAGAAGATCTGTCCAATTCTTTCAGAAGGGTGTTAAAATCCCCAGCTATTATGGTGTTATAAAATGTCATATTTCTTACACTAATTTAGGTCTGTTTCATGTATATAGGTGCATTTAAGTTGGGTGCATAAATGCTTATAATTGAAATGTCCTCTCATTGTATTGTTCCATTGACCAGTATGAAGAGGCCATCTTTTTCCTTTTTTGACTTAAGATGCTTCACTCTTATCTGAAAATAAGATTGAAATCCCTCCTTTATTCTTATTTCCACTTGCCTAAAAATTTTTTTTCTAATGCTTCACCCAGAATCTTCATTTATTTTTAAAGATTAAATGTGTTTCCGGGAGACAGAATATAGATGGCATATGCTGTTTTATGCAATTGGACAGCCTGTGTCTCTTCATTGGAGAATTCAAGCCATTTACATTTATTGAGAGAATTGTTAGTTGTGGTGGAGTTTTATTCATATTACTTTGTGAAAGTATTTTTCTTCATTTTATCCTTTGTTCCATTGTGGAAGTGAGTCCCCCCCCCCCTTTAGTTTCTGGATGTTTACTGGTTTTTCATTGTGATGGTCAGTGGGGAGAATTGGTATAAATATTTCCTATATGGCTGGTATTTTTGTTGCTAATTTCCTCAATATTTTCATATCATCAAAATATTTAATTTCTTCATTGACATTGATGCTTACTTTAGCAGGATACAGAATTTTGGGCTGAAAATTGTTTTGATTAAAAATGTTAAAGGTAGATGAATATTGACTTCTGGTTTGGAAAGTTTCAGCTGGAAAGTCTGCTGTCACCCTGGTGGATCTGCCCTTGTAGGTCAATTTTTACTTACTCTTAGTGTCTTGTAGAATTTTTTCTTTCATCTTGACTTTGGACAGGTTCATTACAATGTGCCTTGTAGATGCTCTTTTTGTGTTGATATGACCCAGTGTTCATCATCTTTCTAAAAGATGTTTGTCAAAATCCTTGGTGGTACTTGGGAAATTTTCATTTATGGTATCCTCCAAGAGGGATTCCATTCCTTTGGGAAATTCGTCTCCCACTTCTGGCATTCTTATAATCCATATGTTTGAATGCTTTGTAAATTCCAAGAATTCTCTTATCAAATATTCTGTTTTCATTATCTTCTTTTCTTCACCTTTATGTGCCTCAAGAGCTTTATCCTCTAGCTCTAAGACTCTTTATTCTCCATGCTCTAATCTACTATTTATAGTTCCTATTGCATCTTTAAATTCCCTGAGTGACTCCTTCAATTCTTTAAGCACCCCCTATAGCCTTTCTATATTTTTCATATCTTTAATCCATTTTTTTTTGTTTTTGGATTTCCTTTTGATTTGTTTTCTCTTTCCCATCAATTATTTTCATTATTTTTGCACTTTAAATTACTTTTATGTCATTTCCATTATTTTCTTTATATGTGGGATTCTCTGACATAGTTATATCATGAAACCATGGTTGGGGATGCTCTGTTCTGGTTTTTGATGTTGTCATATTTTTTTTCTGTTGGTTCTTCTACATGAATGTTTTATTCTTATTCATCTTCTTGTCCTATTTTTTCTTTTCAATATTTCCTTCACTTTAAATTAGCTTGTCTCTGTACTTAGGTGATGAGAGGCCACTTTGGTATAAGGCCAAAAGGAAGAGAAAGGTAAAGTGCAAGAAGTGAGAAAGTAAAGAAAAAAGATAAGAAAAAAGTGTGAGGGTGAAAAGAAAAAAATTACACAAAGTTGAGATAAAGAAGATAAAAGGAGAAAGAGAGAGAGAGGAGAAACGGTGCTGTTCAGAGCGTGCTTTGACCATACCCTGCAATTCCAGGACTCTGGGGGGCAAGGCTGGTTGAGTTCCTTGAAATCAGGAGGTTCTTATCAGCCTGAGCTATAGCAAGACCCCACCTCCAACAAAAATATAGAAAAAAAATTGGCAGTATGTCATGGTGGGTTCCTACCAATACCAGCTTTCCAAAGACCAAAGCTATAAAAACATCCTACACAATGAGTTCAAGGCCTCCTTGAGCCAGACCAATTCCATTACTCCCCAGTCCAGGCCTCAGAGTGAGTTTCTGTCCCATAAATTGAATACAAAATGAAATAGAATAAAGTAGATCAGGAAAAAAAGAAAAATTTTAATAAAAATTGATAAAAGAAATTATCAATGGCTGGTGAGAAGATATTTGTAGTCTGCCATGTTGCCACCACTCCTAAATTCCATTATGGACATTTCTATAAGTTTCCTTTAGTTGGAAATGATAGATGTAGATCCATTGCGATTTCTTGGAATCATCAACTAGTTTCTTTCTTCATCTTGCCAGAGTTCTTCTGATGGTTTTTTCTCATCTGAAACCTATTCTATTAGCTCAGGACAGACAATTTGCAGTATACCTTCCTACTGTACTGAGTACTCTCCTGCTTAATAAGAAGCAGCAGCAGTCCCTAAATAGTGCTTTTGTGATCACCTCTGGAATACTGACCCAGTAGTAATGCAGTTGTTCTGTGTTGTCCCATTCCCCTGTGATTGTCACAGTTCAAGCTGGTGTTGGATGATTTTCATGCAATGTGGTGGGTTATTCCTCAGGATGCTTTTGGATGCTTGGGTTAAGGGCTAGTGAGAACTTCTCCACAGAGCTGGTATAATGGAAGAATGCTCCTCCAAGCTTGCCCCGTGGTGATGACTGTGGCAGCTAGTTGAAGCTATCTAGGCAGTGGTAATGGGTGTCAAGGATTCTGGAAATAAATTCATCTACGTATAGGTGGAATGGTGGTTCAAGGAAAGCTGGTCTCTGGCAGAATATTGAGCCACAGAGGTGGCTCCTGCCAGAAAGTAGGAGGGAGTCCTCAGGGATAAAGATACAGAGCCTGAAAGGAGTTGGGCAGGTGGCTGCAGGGTCACACCAAAGTACAGGAACACAAGGGATAGATATGTGCAGAAGCATCATGGGAAGGGCTGGTGGGAGATGATGGTAGTGTGAAATCTTCAGGGCTGTGAGCCACATGGATATGGCTGCAGGACCCAGAGGAAGTGCAGGAGCTTAAGAGCCAGGGTCACTGTGAAGATTGTCTATTTGCTTTAATTGTTGTGTCCTTAGCTGTGCAAAAGTTTTTCAGTTTAATTAACTCCAATTTGTTTATTTTTGTTATTGTAATGTGCATATTATGAATCTGACAAAGACTTGATAACTAGTATTTATAGATAACTCAAATTAATTAACATAAAAAGAGCAAACAATCCCATCTAACACCCAGCAAGAGATATGAACAAAAACTTCTGTGAAGAAGACAGATGAATGGCTAACAAATATATGAAGAAATGCTGATAATTCCTAACAATCAGAAAAAGTAAAATCAAAACAACCCTGACAGAACACCTAATCCTAATGAGAATTGCCCACAATACAAAGTCCCAAAGTTGCAGATGCTGGTGTGGATATGGAGAGAGGGAAAACGTTTACACTATTAGTGGGACTAAAAACTAATACAGCCTCTTTGGAAAGATGTATAGAAAATCCTCAAAGAATTCAAAGTAGACCTCTCATTTGATCCCACAATCCAATTACTAGGCATCTACCCAGAAGAAAAAAATAAATCATTCTATCATAAAGACATTTTCAGTAGAGTGTTTAGTGCAGCTCAATTTACAATCACCAAGTATGGAAACAACCTAAATGCTCATCAATCCAGTAATGGAATAGTAAATTTTAGTATATGTATACTATGGGATACTATTCATCCATGGAGACTTATATCTTTTTTATTAACCTGATGGATTTGCAGCACATTCTCTTTAGTAAAGTATCACAAGAATTGAATTGCAATTATACAATGTACTCAATACTCATATGAATCCAGTAGATGATCTAATACATGCCTACATAAATGAAAAAATTCAATTCACGTTGGGACGAGGTGTAACAAGGGAGGAGAGAGGGGAGGGGATTGGTGGGCTTCTACTTCATGGGTACAATGTAAGATATGTGGCACACCTTTTGGGTGCAGGACACAACTACAAAAGGGACTCTACCTAACAAATGCAAATATTATAACCTCGTTTTTTGTACCCTCACATTAACCTTAAATTAAAAAAAAAAAATCATGGCCACAAGACTAAGCTGCAGCATGATAGCCTAAGAGCCAGGGCTGTGGGGCTGGGCTGCAACATAGGAACTGTGGGGTCTGGTGACAGCATAGGAGTTACAGGGGCAGGATTATGGGACTTTTAAGTGGTATATGTGATGCCTGTTCTTCTCAAATGTCTACGGGTGAAAGATGTTCTTTGATTCTTCTCATAGACCATACAGAGAGTCTCTCTGTTTACTCCCCAGTCTGGCTGAGGCAATGAGAAGGTCTATCCAGTAAAGGTCAACCCTATATAGACCTAACTTTCTGGACTGAGAGTTTAGAATGGTGTCAGGTGCAGCAACTCAGAAACAGAAGCCACCAAGTCCTTGTTGGTCCCTCTCTCTGGTGAAATGTCACTGTAGAGACTACATACAATAAGGCCAGAAGTCAGTGATGATGATATGAGTTCCCTCACAGCTCAGCCACAGGGTACATGGGGTAATATGGAGTCCCAGGGTTCACTCCTCTTGTTCTTCCCCACATGTGGACTCCTTATGATACCTTCTGATCTACCAAGTGGATCACTTCATCACTTTATCCTTCACTCTGAATTTCCAACATGATTTCTCCAATGATTCACAATGATCTCTTCAAGAAGGCCCACTCAGAGGTGGGCATCCATCTGCAATTTTCAGTCCTCTCTTTGAGAGTGGTGAATGTAAGCTGCTTCTAGTCCACTTTCTTGTCCCCAAATTCTATTTTTAGTTTTTTGAGGAAACTCCATACAGTTATACATAGTAGGTGTACTACTCCTAACAGTTTCTCTTTGTCCATACCCTCACAAGTATTCACTATTTCCTCCCATTTTCATATAGGGTGATATATATTTAATCATAGTTTTAATTTGCATTTCTCTGATGACCACTGATGTTAAGCATTTTTCCACATAACTATTGGCCATTTGTATATCTTCTTTTGAGAAATATTGATTAAAAACTTTTCCCCATTTTCTAATTGGATTATATATTTTTTTCTATTGAATTGTTATGTAGAGCTTCCTATATTATTTTCAGTTATTAATCTCTTAACAGATGGGTAACTTGTAAATATTTTCTCTCATTCTGTGAGTTGTTTCTTCCCTATGTTAATTGTTCCCCTTGCTGTATAGAAATTTTTGCACTTGAAGTTATCTCAGTTGTCCATCTCTGCTTTGGTTGCCTGTGCATTATGGGTATTACTCAAAAAATCCTTACCTGGAACAATGTCCTGAAGATTTTCCCTTATGGTTTCTTTTAGTAATTTCATAGACTGAGGCCTTAGATTTAAGTTTTTAATCCATTTTGTTTTTTGAAGAGAACCCCCATTTCTTCAATGTATGTTCTTGGTACATTTGTCAAAAGGTCTCTTAAAAAGCATACATTTATTTATAAGTTCTCTACTCTTTACTATGGATTTATGTGTCTGTTTTTATGTCTGTTTTGGTTACTACTACGGTAACTAAAAAAATAAAGAAATAATTTCTTTTCTTTGCGATCAGAATTAGTGTAGTACCTTATGGTGCAGAACAAAACTAAAATAAAGGAACAGTCTAATCCTTTTCATGACCTACTATATAGTTCTGTAGTATAATTTAAAGTCAGGTAATGTAGTGCATCCAGTTTTCTTATTTTTCTCAGAATTTCTGTGGCTATTCTGGGTCTTCTGTGATTAGATATAAATGTTAGGATTTATTTCTCTATTTCAGTAAAGAATGTCATAGCTATTTTGATGGGAATGACATTGAATCTATAGATTGGTTTTAGTATGGATATTTTAACAGTATTTATTATTCCAATCCATGAGCATGGAACATCTTTCCTTTTTTAATTTCCTCTTCAATTTAATTCATCTGTGATTTATGGTTTTAATTGTAGAGATATTTCACTTCTTTGGTTAAGTTCATTTCTAAGTATTCATTTTATTTTGTAGTTCTTGTAAATGAGAATATTATCTTGATTTCTTTTTTAAATTGTTTGTTGTTGGCATATAGAAACACTACTGATTTTTGGATGTTGATTTTGTATCCTACAACTTGGTTGAATTAGTTTATCAGTTCTAATAGTATTTTTTGTATAGTCTTTAGGTCTCTATACATATAAGATCATTTTGTCTACAAAGAAATATTATTTGACTTCTTTCTTTCCAGTTCGTATGTCCTTTTTTTCTTTTCCTTGTCTGATTGTTGTAACTAGAACTTCCATTACTAAGTTGAATAACAGCACTGAAAGTAGGCATGCTTATTTTGTCCCATATCTTAGAAGAAAGGTTTTCAGTTTTTAACCATTCAGTATATTAGCTGTCTGTCATATATGATTTTTGTCATGTGTAGGTAAGTTCTTCCTATACCTAGTTTTTTTTTTTTTTTGAAGTTTCATCATGAGAGGATGTTGAATTTTATCATATACTTTCTCATTATCAATTTAAATGATCATATGTTTTTTTACCTTCATTCTGCTGATATGGTAGATCACATTGGTAGATTTGCATATAATGAACAATATTTGCATCTCTGGGATGAATCCCACTTGATCAGGATAAATAATCTTTTTAATGTGATTTTAAATTTTATTTGATAGTATTTGTTGATGATTTTATTTTTTGGTTGTGTATTTGTGTGGCTTTGGTGTTAAGGTGATACTGGCCTCAAAGAAGGAGTTTCTTTACAACAGCTATTTCACATCCTTGCTCATATGTTATTATTATTTTTTTTGTCAACAACAGCCATTCTAAGTGGAGTGACATAGTATGTCATTGTGGTTTTTATTTGGTTTTCATTGATGATTAGTGATGCTGAGCATTTTTTCATATACCTGATAGCCATTTTTTATATATACTTTTGACAAATGTCTCCTCGTGTCCTTTGCCAATTTTTAATGGAATTAATTGGGTTTGTTTTTTGTTGTTGTTATTGTTGTTGTTGAGATATTTTAATTCCTTAGTCTCCCATTGAACGAATAATTTTCAATTATTTTGTTTAATTTTAGAGGTTGTTTCTTCATTCTGCTGATTGTTTCTACTGATATGAAAAAGTATTTTAGTTTAACATACTTCCATTTTCCTATTATTGCTTCTGTTGCTTATTTAGCAATATGCATTACAATTCCTCCATGTCTTTTTGTGGCTTGATAGCTTTTTTGCTTCCTATCATTGAATAATATTCCACTGTAGCATAGTTTGTTTATTCACTGACCTATTGAAGGGCATTTTAGTTCCTTTGAAATTTTCTCAATTATGAATAAGGCTTATATAAAAATTTGTGTTTAGATTTTTGTCTGGACATAAAATTTAAACTCATTAAGGTAACTGTTAAGGAATAATATTGCTGAGCCATATGATAAAACTGTTTATTTTTCAAAGAAACTGGCAAATTACCTACCAAAGTAGCTGTGCTATTTTGCATTCCCCCAAACAGTGAATAATTGAAGAGAGTTCCTTTTGTTCTCAGGTTAGACTTTTTTTTTTTTTTCCTTGTGGCTTATTTTATGGCCCAGGCCCAATTTCAGTAGGATGACAATAGCCACCATACACAGATTTTTTTTTTTTTTTTTAAGAGATGGGTCCTCCCTGTGTTGCTCAGGCTGGTCTCAAACTCCTAGCCACAAGTGATTCTCCTATTTGTTCTCACAAAGTTCTGTGATTATCACCTCATCTGGCCTTATTTTTGGCTTTTCTAATAAAAACTATCCTTAGTATTTAGTTATATGTTTGTCAGCTATTAATAACTAGTCTTGTATGTAATTAACAGATGGTAAGAAGATAACTAGAGTGTGGCTTCCAGTTGCTCACATGGGTTTCTGCAGTGATTCCTGCAGATCATAGAGATTAAAAAAATAAGCATTACAATGCAGATGGTACTCAGGTCTACCTCAATGTGAAAGGAGAGTTTCTGTAAAATTGGATTTTTGTATAATGAAATTGAATTTGGACTTTTTCTCTAATTCCTTTGAAACTTTCTTGGTGGTATTTATCCACTGACCAATTTCAGATAGTCAGGTGTAGAGGAGTCACACATTAATTTCTGAAGAGCTGCAGAAATCATTGTTCCTAACTCAGTATTCACTTTTCATTGAGCTTACCCTCACTGTTCTCTCAATAGGTACTGTGTACTTACTCTCTTGTTGTTATTAGTAATATTCTACCTGGGTGACCTACATTTTCAACTATATTGACAAATGTTTGATGGCAGGGACACACTTTTATAGGATGCTTTACTGTATCTGATATGACACCTTGCTATTTCAATTAGTTCTGTCTGTATTTCAAGGAGAGGGACTCAATAAATACAGCTTAAGTAAGAGAGGCAAGGGCGAGTTAAAGAGATGCATGATTCTCAAAAAAGGTAAAGGACAGGAATTGATTTATAGCCAGGCCTTTCAGAAACTTGAGCTATAATAGGAGTGGAGTAGTTACAAGTGCTAAGTTGGAGTCAGACCTCCTGGGCTCAAATTCTGGATTGAGTCTGTATGAGGCCCAAGACTTTCCCTGAAAATATGTATGAAACTAAATCCTAGAAGCATAGAATGTCAAACCTTGCCAAAGTCTTTTTTTTTTTTTTATTATAGATAAAAATATGCACCATAGATGTGGCCCAACCCATCACCCTCCCTCATTTTGTAAGTACAAACTTCTCTTTTTCCTCTTTGTCTGCCTAACATTTTACAGCTTGGAACACTGAACCCCAGAGATTGGACATGACAGCCCAAGTAATACAGTGAGTTGTCAAGGAACTTCAGGAATGACAATATTGTTGCTTCACCGTTTAGTTCACCATCTTATTCCTGGTCCCTCAATATCTTTGCATATGGCTCTCCCCATACCTTTCCCTATCCTAATGCACAAATCAGATGCTCTTTCCTCTACTCTCTACTTCTTCATATCTGGATCAACAAATATTATCATTATTTGAAAGAATGAAATATTTAGCATCCATTAATAAACAACCTTTTAATATTTTTCCATAAATACACATAACAGTAAAATTATATTAAATGTAAACAAGTCTCTCCCTGATGAATTAACAGAACCAGAGATTCCTTGGCTTGACATTAAAGGTATCAGGCAATGGCTCCAACTCATTATTCTAAACTTTACACACAGCATTGTCCTCTTTAAATCTGTCACTCAAGTCAAAAAAGCTTACTTGTTTCCCTTTTAAAGTGTCTTGCACATTCCAGTTTCTCTAATGATGCCACACTTACAATTCCTTCCCATCCCTCACTGTTGATCTGACCCATTCACATACTGGTGATTTTTACAGAATTTTGGCAAAGGGAGAAAAGCTTGTGCATTGGTTATTAAACAGGAAGGCTTAATAACGGGAGAGAAGAGACATTAAATGAACCTAAAAATGAAAGTAAAATTTGAAGAGTGTAGAGAAAAAAGCTTGTGGTTTAGATGTTAAGATAGGCAAAAGTGGGAAGCGCCCCTAGCTCAGTGGATAGGGTGTTGGCCACATACACCAAGACTGGCAGGTTTGAACCCCACTCGGGCCAGCTAAAATCAACAAAGACAACTGCAACAAAAAATTAGCAGGGCATTGTGCTGTATGCCTGTAGTCTCAGCTACTTGGGAGGCTGAGGCAAAAGAATTGCTTAAGCCCAAGAGTTTGAATTGCTGTGAGCTGTGATACCACAGCACTCTACAGAGGGTGACATAGTGAGACTCTGCCTCAAAAAAAAAAAATTGGTAAAAGTGTAGGAATATATATATATATATTTTTTTTTTCAGGGATGATTAAAACAGTTTTGCTATTTAAAAAAATGAGGTTTACATTAAGTGAGTGTATTAATTATGTAAACTCTGTCCATTTCCAAAACTCTTTGAGGAAAGACAGAACATTGGGGATAGAGAAAAAATTATGGATCTCACTACTCACAAAAAATAATTCATAATGGAAAAATGATTCAGTTGTAAGGCATGATACCATAAGAATTTTATAAGAAATTTTTGGAAAAATTCTTCTAGATATTGGCCTAGGCAAAGAATTTGTGAAGAATACTTCAATGTCAACCACAGCATTGACGGAGCATAAATGAAGGAGCCTTTATTAAATTACAACGTGTCTTCACAGCAAAGGAAACAGTCAGCACAGGGAATAAACAATTTAAGAATGGGAGAGAATATTCAGAAGCTATACATCCAATAAAGAGCTAATAGCCCTTCTCCTGCTTGATCATTCTTCTATAGAAGGAGGGCACCTCACCCCTCACTCTCACTCACAGCCAACATTTGAACCCAGGGAGGCTAGAGGGTAAGTTTCTAAACTCAGTCTCGATCTGGTCCTCCAAGCACTAAATAACATCTTCCAGGGGCCTGGAAACTAGAGAGAAGATTGCCCAATTGAGACCACCACCACTACCACTTTTTTTTTTTTTTTTAATGTGCACTAAAATATCTTTTTATTGTAGAAAATTTAAAACATGCACAAAAGTAGATACAAATAATCAACACATCAAATCCCAGAATGGCATAAATGTATTTATGATCTTTGTACAAATGACTTAATAAAAATAATATTTAAAAAGTGGAGTATAATTAATGTCTGCATACTCATTGTGTATCTTACATAATTATTCACATTTTCCCAGTCACATTTCATTTAGTTATTTATTTTTTATTGTTTGGGATTCATTGAGAGTACAAAGAATTAGGTTACATTGACTACTTTTGTTAGGGAAAGTACCTCTTGTAATTGTGTTCTGCTCCCAAAAGGTGTGTCATACACCATAACCCCCATCCTCCTCCACTCTACTCACTCCATGCTTTCCCTACCCCCAACCCTGTACTAGAACATCTACTGCCTTCATATTAGAATTGAGTACATTGGATTCTTCCTTCTCCATTCTCATGATACTTAACTAAAAATAATGTTTTCCAACTCAATCCAAATTAATACAAAAGATGCCAAGTTTCCATATTTTTAATGGCTGCATAGTATTCCTTGGTATACATATACCACCTCTTGTTAATCCATTCCTGGATTGGTGGGCATTTAGGTTCATTCCACATTTTGGCGATTGTAAATTGAGCTGGAATGAACAGTCTAGTGCAAAATTCCTTATGATAAAATGATTTCTTTTCTTCTGAGTAGATGCCTAGTAATGGGATTGCAGGATCAAATGGGAGGTCTAATTTGATTTCTTTGAGGATTCTCCATACTTCCTTCCAAAAAGGTTGTATTAGTTTGCAGTCCAAACCAAAAAGGTTTCCCTTCTCTACACATCCATGCTAGTCTGTGCAACTTTGAGACTTTGTGATGTGGGCTATTTTCACTGGGTATAAGTGATATTTTAAATTGGTTTTGATTTGCATTTCTCTGATGATCAAGGAAGATGGACAATCTTTCAAATGTTTGTTAGCCATTAATTTGTCTTCATCAGAGAAGGTTCTATTCATATCTTATGCCCAATGGTAGGTTGGATTGTTTACTCTTTTATTGTTTAATAAATTTGAGTTTCCTGTAGATTCTAGTTATGAACCCTTTGTAAGGTTGATACCTTGCAAATAGCTTTTTCCATTGTGCAGGCTGTCTTCTTGATTTACTAGTTGTGCCCTTAGCTATGCAGAAGCTTTTCAACTTAATTAAGTCCTGTCTGTTAATTTTGGTATTGTTGCAATTACCACTGAAGTCTTTGTCATAAAATATTTTCCCAGTCCATCATTGTCAATTGCTTTCCCCACACTTTCTTCCAAGATTTCTATCACTTTGTGTCTTACATTTAAGGCTTTTATCCATCTTGAGCCAATTTTTGTAAGTGGTGAAAGGTATGGGTCATATTTCAGGCTTTTAAATGTGGTTACCCAGTTCTCCCAGCACCATTTGTTGAACAGGGATTTTTTTCCCTACTATATGCTTGTGTTTAATTTATCAAAGATCAGATGGCAAGTAGAGACTGGTTTCAACTCTAGAGTTTCTATTCTGTTCCATATGTCTCTGTCTCAATTTTTGTGCAAAAGCCATGCTGTTGTGATCACTATGGCCTTGTAATATAGCCTGAAGTCTTGTACGGTGATGCCTTCAGCTTTGTTTTTATTACTAGTAATAGCCTTAGCTATATGTTTGTTTGTTTGCCTTTTTTTTTTTTTTTTTTTCTGGTTCCATACAAATCGAAATACTATATTTTCCAATTCTTCAAAATATGATGCTGGTGCTGTAATGGAGGTTGCACTGAATCTGTAGATACCTTTTAGTAGAATAGACATGTAGACAAGGTTTATTATTCCCAGCCAAGAGCATGGTATGTTCTTCCATTTGCTAATGTCTTCTCCTATTTCTTTCCTAACTGTTTCATAATTCTCTTTGAAAAGATCTTTCACCTCTTTTGTTAGGTATATTCCTAAGTATTTCATTTTCTTTGAAGCCACTGTGAAGGGAATTAATTGGTTCTTGATTTGCTGCTCAATTAGGCTGTTATTGACATATAGAAAAGCTAGTGATTTGTGAACATTGATTTTAAACCCTGAGACATTACTATATTTTCTAATTTAGTTACTTCCAAAAGTATAGTGGTTGAGTCTTTGGTGTTTTCTAAAAATAAGATCATATCACCAGCAAAGAGCGAAAGTTTGACCTCCTCTGGCCCAATTTGGATGGATGTCCTTTATATTCTTCTCTTGCCTGATTGCATTGGCTAGAACTTCCACCACAATGCTGAATAATAGTAGTGCTAGCAGTCATCCTTTTATAGTTCCAGTTCTAAGTGGACAAGCTTTCAGTTTTACTCCATTCAGTATAATGTTATCTGTGGGTTTGTCATAGATGTCTTCAATCAGCTTAAGAAATGTGTCACTTACACCTATTTTCTTAAGTGTTCTTGATATAAAAGGATGCTGGATTTTTGTTGTTTTGTTGGAACGTTTTTTTATTTCTGTAATTTCAGTGCTTCATATTGGTTTGTTCAAGAGATGTATTTCTTCCTGGTCAAGTCTAGGAAGATGGTGTTATTCCATGTATTGGTCTATTTCTTCCACATTGTCAAATTTCTGGGCATAGAGCTTTTGCTAGTAGTAAGAAATAATCTTTTGTATCTCTTTGGTATCAGTTGCTATTTCCCTTTTTTCATTTCTAATATAACTTATTAAAGATTTTATTTTTCTATTCTTGTTTAATCTGGCCAATTGTTTATTGATTTTATTTATCTTTTCAAAGAACCAACATTTTGCTTCAATAATTTTGTGAATTATTCTTTTATTTTCTATTTCATTTATATCTGATTTAATTTTGGTTATTTTATTTCTTCTGTTAATTTTGAGATTGGGATTGCACTTCCTTTTCCATTTCTTTAAGATAATTCATTAGGTTGTCAATATGCTCTCTTTCTGTTTTCCAGATGTAGGCATCTAATGTGATAAATTTCCCTCTTAAGAATGCTTTTTCAGTATCCCATATGTTTTGGTAGCTTGTGCCTTCATTGTTGTTATGCTCAAGGCAGTTAATGATGTCTTTTTTTTTAATCTCCTCCTTGACTCATTCAGCATAAGGTTGTTCAAATTTCATGTCTGGTGTAATGGTAAAAAATTTTTGTTGGAGTTGAGTTTCACCTTTATTTCCTTGTGGTAAGAGAAGATACAGGCATAATTTCAATTGTTTTAGTTTTGTTGAGATTTGATTTGTGTCCTAGGATATGATCTATTTTGGAGAATGTTCCATGGGCTGATGAGAATAACATATATTCCTTGGGTTTTGGATGGAATGTTCTGCATATCTCTATTAAGCACAGTTATTCTAAGGTCACATTAAGTACTATGTTATTAGTTTCTGTTTAAAGGATATATATAGCTCAGTAAGAGGAGTGTTAAGGTCCCCTGCTATTATGGTGTTATATGATATCTTATTGCTCAGACTAATTAAGGTCCATTTCAAAAATCTTGGAGCATTTAAGTTGGGAGCATAAATATATATAATTGAAATGTCTTCTTATTGAATCATTGTCTTGACCAATATGAAGTGCCCATCTTTGTCTTTTTTGACTTTAGTTTCTTTAAATCCACTTGTATCTGAAAATAAGATACATTTTCATACTTATCTGAAAATAAATTTTTTTCTGATTTCTGTTTACCTAAAAAGTTGGCTTTTAAACCCTAACCCTGTCATTTGAAACACATCTCCAGATGTGTTTTCTGGAGATATCATCTGAATGGCTTGTTCTTTTTTATCCAATAAGCTAGCTTATGCCTCTTCAGGGTGGAATTCAAGCCATTAACATTTATTGAGATAATTGATAAGTTTGGTGGAATTCTATGCATCTTATTTGTGAAATTCCATTGCTCAGTTTAGTCTTTTGCATCATTGTGGATGCTGTGTTTATCCTTTAGAGTGTTAAGTGCTACTGGTCCATTGTGATGGTCAATGTATAGAATAGGCCTAGGTATTTCACCCGGAGCAGCCTGATTTGAGAAAAGGCTGGAGTGGATTTGCCACTTATTTGGCAGCGGTAGAGACAGTCCTTCTGGGTAGGTCCTGGCAGCAAGGGGTCAGCCATTATGGCAAGGTTGACAGGAAAATAGTCATTTTAGTTCTGCCTGCTAGGATCAGTCCTCTAGTCATGAGGTATACATATACCACAATTTATTAGTCCATTCATGGATCGATGGGCACTTGGGTTTTTTCCATGATTTAGCAATTGTGAATAGGGCTGCAATAAATATTCTGGTGAAAATATCTTTGTTGTGATGTGATTTTTGGCCTTTTGGG
>CAUYPK010077322.1:0-67162 GCA_963574355.1 Loris lydekkerianus | reverse complement strand
TGCTTTCCATTTGCCTGGAATATAGATGACCATCCCTTCACCTTGAGTCTGTATTTGTCTTTTAATGTAAGATGCGATTCTTGGATGCAGCAGATATCTGGCTTGAGTTTTTGTATCCAGTCAGCCAACCTGTGCCTCTTTACAGGATAATTTAAACCATTCACATTAATTGAGACTATTGGTAAGCCTTTTGAGAGTCCGGTGGACATTTTTAATCCTTTTGCAATTGTGGAAGTTGGAATTTGATCAAAAATTTTTTGGGTGGGTTTACTTTTGTGGTGGAGAATTACGTGGTCTTTATGGAGGATAGGTCTAAGAATGTCCTGGAGAGCTGGTTTAGTTGTGCCAAATTTCTTCAACACATGAATGTCGTTAAAGTATTTAATTTCTCCGTCATTTATGAAGCTCAGTTTAGCTGGGTACAGGATCCTTGTTTGAAAGTTATTTTGTTTTAGGAGATTAAAAGTCGATGACCATCCTCTTCTAACTTGAAAGGTTTCAGCAGAGAGGTCTGCAGTTATTCTAATATCTGTCTCCTTGTAGGTAATGGTTTTCTTTAATTTGGCAGCTTTCAGAATTTTCTCCTTCATATTAACTTTAGTGAAATTGATTATATGTGTCTGGGGGATGTCTTATTTGGGTTGAGTCGTGCTGGAGTTCTGAAACTGTCTGCTATCTGAATTTCGGGATCTCTTGGCATATCTGGAAAGTTCTCCTTCATAATTTCATGGAGAAGAGACTCTGTGCCTTGTGAACCCATTTCGTCACTTTCGGGGATCCCTACAAGACGAATATTGGTTTTCTTTGAATTATCCCAGTGTTCTCTGAGAGAGTGGTCTGTTTTTGCTCTCCATTTCTCTTCTTCTTTTAGGGTTTGGGAGTGTTCGAAACCTTTGTCTTCAATGTCAGAAATCCTTTCTTCTGCTTGCTCCATTCTGTTAATGAGGGATTCTTCTGTGTTTCTCAGATCTTTGAGGGCTGCAACATCATGTCTCAATGTGTCAAAATCTTTGGTCATTTGGTCTTTGAATCTTTTGAATTCTTCAGATAACTTTTGAAATTCTCATTCAATCTTATTTGCTATCCAGATCCTGAATTCAATTTCTGACATCTCAGCTATTTGTTTGTTCATGGGGTCTTGTGCTGTTTCTGCCCCATTGATGTTTGGGGGATTGATCTACTGTGATTATTCATATTGCCAGAGTTTTTCTGTTGATTTCACCTCATGATTGTTTTTCATCGTTGCCTCTGGCCATCCTCAGAGTTGGGGAGGTGTCTCTCCAAGATTAGACCCCAGTGGGATCACTCTATTGTTGCTGGATCTTTGTAGGGAGTGACCCTGTATAGTTCCTCTGGGGATGCTCTAGCTAGGGAGTTCTGGTTGTGAAAGCAGCTCTGGTGTGTCACACACCAGGATCCAGCAACAGGGCTGGGGGTGGTATGCATGGTTCTGGGAGTACCTGGCGCCCAGTGACTTTGGCACAGAGAGCCCAAGGCTCCAGCAGTCTCTGGCCAGGAGAAGGGCTCTGCACAGAGGCAGGGATGGCTCCAGAGGGCATGCAGCTACCAGAGTCCCTGGCCAGATGAACAGGCTAGTGTGGAGCCTGGGAGGACACAGGAGGGAAGACTCAGGGTTGCGTGGCTCTTTCAGTTGCTGGTCAGGGAATGCCGAGGCCCGGTGAGTGCGGGTCACTGGTCAGGGGTCGTCGCTCAGTCCTTGTGGAGGTCTCGGCAGCGCCAAGCCCAGGAGTTTGAGGTTGCTATGAGCTGTGATTTCATGGCACTCTACCCAGGGCAACAGCCCAAGGCTACAGTGTGCCAAAAACGGCTCACTCTGCCCGTAAGGATTAAGGCTGTAAGGCAGCTCACTCCCTGCCTTTAGGCTGCTCAGTTACTAGGTTACTTTGTCCCGTCTGAATTTTCCTCTGAGACCCTGAGGGCAGAGCCTGCCAGGGCAGTTCTTTCCCAATGGCTTCCTGCGCCCAGCTCAGTGGCTCAGTCTGGGGCCCCAGACAATGCCCAAAGTTCTCCACACTCCTGCTCAAGTTCTCGCCAAGGCTGTTCAACTGAGTGCCAAGGCCAAGAACACCAAAACACTTCACAGGTAAGGCCTTTCTGGTTTGCAGTCTGACTGCTGCTTGTATTCACGGTTGCCGGTGTGATTAGATCGATCGAACACACGCAACCACTTGCCAGTTCTCCACTGTTTTTGTCCTCCTCTTGGGGTCCAGAAGTCCCTTGCTGGCTCCCTTTATCCTCAAGGGATGATTGTAGGCAGATCCCACCAGCCAGAGATGCCTGGAGTCCTATCTCCCCAGACTCGCTGTGCCCAGTTGCAGGGAAGCTGTTACTTAGCCGCCATCTTTAATCCTCCATTTACATTTTCTATTCCCATATTAATGCTTACTTGCTTTTATTCTGATGTAAAATATAAATATAATCATTGCTATGAAAAGAGTCAGACATGACTATCATTATTTTACACTTATATTTTGTAAAGAATGTTACAGTGGTTGAAATGAATTTCAAAGATAAAATTGACATGTAACACTTGAAACGTGTTTTCAGACTGGATCATAAGACTCAAACGTGTATGAAAATCTGAGTCTATCTCATACAAAATGAAGTATTTTCAATATTTTATTTTGTTTTCTGAACTCTCAGCTGCAAAAAATATACATTGATATAGCCTGAATTTGTTGCTACATTTGCCGGTACTATCTCTTCACAGATATATCAGCTTTCTCAAAATTCAGGCCCGACATCTTCATTTCTTTTCTGCGTGATTTTTCCCTATGAACACATTTCTCTAAAAAGAACAATAATCAAGTCACGTATCTGAATTTTCTCCTCCAAGAGTCCTCCATCAGGACAAGGGCTCAATTAATGTTGATCTGTCTCTCCCATTCCTCCCACGCATCATTCTTTGAATCATTTATCAAGGCATGACTGTTCTACTCCATGGAGTTTTATGTAACTGTCCTTTACTCTCTTCTAGTCCCACCCTCATCTACTTTAATCAAAACCACCATCAGATCATCCTAAGGCTACTGCAATTATCTGCTAATTGAATTCCCTCCCTTAAGACTCTTGGCAATGCAACCCATTGCATAAAGAACTGCCTGATTAATCATCCTAAAATGGTACTTAGTTCATGTCAGACCCTACTTGAAAATATGTATTACATATCTTTAAAATAACGTTCTTTCTTAAGTCACAAATTTAAGACCTCACAAATTGGCCGCTATCTCTTTCCATTCAAAAATCTAGTTACTGAGTGCCTACTACACAAACTTAACTATTCTAGAGATATGCAGGAGAAAGCGGACAAAGAACTTACCTTCCTAGAAATAGTATTCCAAGGAACCTTGCTGTTCATGCTCAGACTTTATTTTTCTGACCCAACACCAATGACCAGGCAACTCACACTCCAACTCTTTAATAGAGCAATTCCAATTCTATCCTCTCATGATGTGTTCCATTGAAAGGGGATATCTTCATTTCTCATCCTCCTGTTTATCTGGAGGGAAGAGAAATTCTTTTCCTCTAAAGGAAAAAGATTTGGAGGAAGTCTTCCTCTCTTTTTTCCACAAATACATACAGAGTCCTTAGGAAAGGAAAAGTGGTTTAGCCAACTGATTGACAATACATAGGGACGTATATGGAACTCGTGGTTCAACCCCTAAATAGTTTTCTTTTTCTTTTTCTTTTTTTCCTATCAGCATGCCATCGGGACACCTACCTACTCTTCTTTACAGAAACTAGCCTGTTCGTAAATGAAATAAAAGTCTATATTTTCTCAGTTTACCTATTTTTGGCAGATAAACATAATGAGGGATGTAGGGAGTGTCACATAGCCTGCTGGCATCAGTACAGCTAGCATCCTCCAGAGATCAACTTTACAACTAGTAGAACTAGTAGGGTCTCTCTCTTTTGTCCATTGCTGTATTGATTTAGAAATTTGGAGGTAAATTCTAAATTCCCCTTCTCCCTCCCACATACACAATAATTAAAGCATTCTTTTGACACATTTTTTATAACACAGTGTAATACAGCACAGTTATTTAGTATAAGTATATTGTATCTGTCTTTTTACTACCGAAAAAACTACTACTGGTATTACTTATTGAATAAATCCTCTTGTAAGATTTTTTTATCTACTTCATATTGCATAAAACTGTATTTTAATACCTTAGGACCAACAGAATTCTCAGTACTGACTATTTATATTGATTGTTAGATAATATAGCTTTATGTTTTGTGGTTTTAGTAAAACAGAAAAATTTTTAAAGGTATATTAATGCATTTCAAAGTATCTGGGGATGCTTCATAAATGGTAAGAAAGTTGACTTGCTACTTAACTATATTTCAGATTTAAATAGACTGGGAGTGAGAAGGAGACAATTTTGTTAGAAAATTAGTAGCAGGTAGGAGTAAAATATGAAATAAATTCATAGGAAGCATGAAACACACCATGGGGGGAGAAGTAAGGAGATTAAAAAAGGAAGAAGATTAATCTTTCTCAAAATTAATGGAAAATAAGTTTAATTTTTTGTATTATTCAAATTTTAAATTGACTTAAAATTCATAGATTAATTTTGGATTGTGTGGCACAAAAATATATATTCCATGTTTTCCTGGATGTTTCTTCTTGCATGATTGTATCCTAGGTTCATATGACCAGTTATGGCTGAAGGACTCTGAACAGAGTGACATACCACTGGCCAAAGGCAGTTTAAAGTTTATTTTCTGTTTACCAGGCCCGGGCTGGGGCTGGTGCTCTAACCATTAATTACAGGTGCTCAGCCTAGTTTAAAGTTTCTATGTCTTCTGTATTCCTCTAATTTTCTGTTTGGGGGTCCAAGTGTTAAAATAACAACATCAAAAATGGAAGAATTATAGGTTTCTATTCACCACATGGAGGAAAACTCCGGCCACTAACAATAAACAATAAGTGAGTGCTAAATAAACATTAGCTAAGCCACTGAGACTGGCTGAAATGACTAATGTCACCTAACCATAAAAAGTATAATTTGACTGGTAATGAATTGGGAGTAGTGTTAAGCCAAATTGTATGCTATTTTGATCATTTTCTGGCCATAAATTACCAATAACGAGAAGCATCTAACTCAAGTAAAGAATTAGCTACTATTTGAGTAACATCCTTGGAGGGCTGAGTAAATATGTGTGATACAAATAAATTCCACAAGCTAATCTTCCACTTAGAAAAAGCCTCACCATTGGTGAGATGCTAGTTTTATTTATCAAGCACTTGGCTGTGTACTTTTGGGGGTATAGCAGGGGTAATCTCTATACTTCAAGATCATATGTGGTAATTGAAGTAGCAACAGAAAGATATAGGGAAAAAGTTAACATTAGTGAGGTGATGCCAATTGAGCCTCTTATCTGCTTTTAACAGATACAATTGTATTAAAGAAGGTAGGATTTCAGTTAGTCATTAAGTGCGACATAATGGATTTTTTAAGGAACTGTGGAAAGAGCGTCACAAAAAAAGCTCAAAAGAGAGTAATTTCAAAGAACTGTAATTAGAAAAATTTGCCTGGCATATATAATTGCTATGGAGTAGTAGAGAGATCAATTACTTAAATGAGATTTTGAGGCCAGAATATGGGTAATTCTGAGAAATGTGGGAAATACTGGGAGTTTAGAAATAGAGATACAAAATATTTTGAAGCAGGGAGTTAGTTATGGGTGGTATTATTCTAGATTCTTACTTATAAACTACAGAAGATCACTGTTTCATTTTCCTAGAAAAAAAATGATTATAAAAACATATAGCTCACAGAATTGTTTAGGAGCCCATTGATGAACTTCTGGATAGGCTTCTGGAAATAAACTAGAATCAGACTGTAGAAAGGGTCTATGAGAAAACAACCACTACCAAAAACTTTTTATGACTACCCTTTCTGGACCAAAAATCAACCTAACTGCCACCCCTGCCATGAATGCACGTGTTCCAAATGTGTTCCAAGAAAGATCCTTAGTCATCATTGCTGCTTCCAAACCCACATGCCTCCATCACCTTCATAGCTGCAGTGTTCATGGGTTCTGCACCCTCACTTTTCTGACTTCTCAGACAAAATATCACACCAATAAATCTGATTGATAGATTCTGGGTCACATACCTATGCCCCTGCTGCGCAGAAGTCTGGGGCAGGAGTCTGGGTAAACAATTTTATGCCCATATTTGTTGAAGTTGATTTTATAGGTAGAAAAATAACCAAACATAAAATAAAAGTTCAAAGGGGCTCTAGAATGAATATTATCAGCATCCTCTGTATATGCTTGCAACTGTACTTTACTAAAATTCACTTCATGAAGATTAATGAATAATAAAGAAAAAGAGATAAACACATAGATTAGTTAGGAGACTATAGCACTGGTCCCAATAAAAAGCAACATGATCCTAAATATATTACCTGAAAGAATGTAATAGATGGTGTTAAATAAAGAGACTTTTAGAAGGCTTAATTTAAAAGAACATGGACACTGATCAGACTAGAAGAATCCAGTGCGTATATCCCTAAAAATTTAACCCTGTTTATATAAAAGTTATAGTACAATGAAAGTTAATAGAGAATTCAGAAGGGGGAGTTAATTTAGAAGAAGTGACAATTTGAATTTCACTGTGTTGAAAAGGAGATAAAACAGCACAAATGATAAAATAGGTAAATTTAGGAAGATTGTGGACAATAAAAAAAAATTATTTAGTTTAAATGAGTTTCTTAAAAAAATTATTTTAAAGAGGCCAAAGAAACAGCTATTTAGTTTTAGCTGGGTAAATAAAAGTCTAATTTAGTTATTTGAGTTGTAGAGACTCATTATAAATATTACACTGATATGTTGTTTTCTAATTCTACTGTAGAAAACCAAGAGGAAATCAGTTCATTGCAAGGAGTATGGGTTCTGTTAGGCATTGAGGTGGACTACCCAGGTAGACTGGGAAATGTTCTTGGAAGATCTCTGTATATTAGATAGCACTTCTATCTGTCCATTTTTATTTAGAAGAAGTAAAAGTTGAAGTCAAAAGGTGAGAGACAATGGTCTAAGTCAGCTTTTAAAACCCTTTGAAGTGTTGTAATTCTATAATTCTTTTAAAAGATAAACCAATTTTCATGAATTGCAGGTGTATCATATGAAATCCATTTCCTTCCTTGATGAATAAGTAAGTCTCATGATTGCTTAGAAAACTCTCCTTCAAACCACAAATTACTTCTTAATGAAAAGTGATCTAACTATTCTCCAACAGTAAGACAGAAAACTCTAAATTTCCGATCATTTTACATGTAATTCCTGGCAATTGTATTTGGTTTCTCAATCATAATGAGCATGAAATAATGACAAAATAAACTACTCTTATTGGGTGTTACAGAAGTGACCCCTTAATATTCAATATTGTCCCCAATGTAAACTCACCAGTAATCTAATTATATAAGATGCAGTGGTTGTCACTACCCTTGGTTAACCAAGAGCAGAGAAACAGAGAAGAAAAAAAGTAATCTTTAAAACAACTATTGGCTAGCAATTTGGAAATGTTTATGTCACTAATTCTGAGGAGTACAGAGATGTAAATAGGTAATATTTGATTTAAAGATTTGTCACTGAATAATCGATGGTAGTGACATATACCTTGTATATAGTATTACAAGTAAAACATGACTAAATGCCTGTATTTCTGAAAAGACAATAAGTAATTATGTATATGGAGGTTCTGAGACAAAAGTCCTCAAGAGACAAATGTATTTAAAGAAGAGCAAGCTGACAGGCAGCTAGTCTCAAAAACCTAAGTCAAATAAATGAGCTCGGTAAAAGACTCATAGGAATAGAAGCTTTAATTTGTGAAGCTAATGTGTCTATAAGCAACAAATTGGTCAGGTTAGCTTAATTGAAATGGTGACTGTGAAAGCTTTCTGCTTGTTTTAACAGACTCCAAGCATTAATAGAATGGAATTCCTTGTAAATTAATGGGAAGTTAATAGTTGGCCCTTACTTCCTCTAGAAGCAGTATTCATAGTTTAAAAATGAGTTGGTGGCAAGTAAAACGGAAAGAAAGTCTTGATTTCCATTAAGAAATAGACCATATTTTAAAATAATGAATTAAATTCCAGCATAGTGACTGAATGTGTTTCCAAAATATCTGGGTGCTTGATTAAATATGATTTGTGATATATTCCAAACAATTGGTCCTTAGGAGTAAGACAGGAGCTCAGGGTAACATTATGACTTTCACAGATCACTAGGAATCCACTTAATTGGCATTAATAGTTATTTAGTCATTCTCTTTGCTAAGATCACTGTCAAGTATTGAACACAAACTAGATGCTTCCAGGAAGGGGCACCCCAGTAACTGTGTAGGAGAAGAATCATGTACCAATGACGACATCTATACTGTACATTGCAAAAATTGCATTTCATTTGATTTTTGCACCTGGGTATACTTTCCTCAGCTCCTGGGGTATAATCTCCTGCACACAAGAGTTTTCCTTCTGCTGATGGTACCAGTTTCTAATACTTGGACCAGTCAAATTATGGTTTGGATTTGTGCATAGCTGCTTACTTTTCATGGTTGATGTCAGTGACTCTGGGAATTTGTTTCTAATTAGTATGAATATTTGGCTTTTGTAAAGACAGAATAATGCCACACATTCCCCTACCTCTTTCCACGCAGACAGGCACATTATAATCATCAAAATATGTGAATGTTTTACCTTGTATGGCAGAAAGGTACTTGGCAGATTTAATTAAACTAAGGATTTTGAGGTTGATTTTGAGGTTATTCTGTATTATCTGAGTGGATCCAATGTATTCAAGTGGTCCTTAGGAAAGGGTGGCTAAGGGAGTCAAAAAAAGGGTATGTGGGGGATTGACTGGAAGTTGGAGCAATGAATCTGAAGTTAAAGGAAGGGTGTAGCAGCCAAGAAAAATGGATGGCCTTCAGATACTAGGAACAGCAAAGAAATGAGTTCTCCTCTCTCACCTCCACAAAGAACACAGCCCCAGGGACCTGTTTCAGATGTCGGCTGATTTCTAGAAATGTAAGACATAAACTTCCATGTTTCCAACCCCTAAGTTTGTGGTAGTTTGCCACAATAGTAATAGAAACTGTTACAATGCAGCCTTTACCAAATTTTAAGCAAAGGAATCTAACTAATGGTGTTTTATTTAGTTCTCATATAAAATTTATGCATAATAAAATTGCAGATACATGTAACATTGTGAAATGATTTTCACTGTTGCATGACCAGAGACGCAAAAGAACAGCAGCTTTGCCGTGGGTATAAGCTCGCTCTTGTAATTATTAAAGGTAAACAAGAAACAGGCTACATCGGGTGGGATGGCGTGTAGCAAAACATCTTTATTCTTGACTACCTTATATACACTGGTGGTCACATATACACGTAATCTATGATTTCTAACTCTTTCTATCTAACCTTAACTTGTGAGGAGACATCAAGTCTATAAATCAGCACAATTTTCTCTGCTTTTTCTTTCTTCTCAGACATATGTTAATTCTTGAGCAAGGTAATGAACTCCTGGGGAAGAAGGGGAAACAAAATCCCTCAAGCACACACTTAGTTTGCCTCATAATGGAGAAATGACTTTGTCCTTCCACAAGGCAGAGACCTTTAGGCTCCAAAGACAATATGTTTTTAATACCTGTCAACCTCTGGCCCTTATCACCAGCAGAGAGTTTGTAAGTCTCTGACCATGTGGGCATAACATCAGAGAAACTGTTCGGAAACAGTCTCTGAGTATGCCTCAGAGGGGAATCCAGTTCCCTGTTTGCCTTTGTGTTAGCAAAACCATTTCTCACCCATTCCAGACTTGCCTTGTGTGGCTTATGTGGGACAGTTTAACCCACATCCACACTCATGCTAATTGAAGACCATATGTGTGAGACTATGGGTGTGTGGTGAGAATATTTAAGATATACTCTCTTAGCAAATTTCAGGCATGCAATACATTATTATAAATTGTAGTCATCATATCCTACATTTGGTCTCCAGAACCTAGTTATCTGAAACCTGAAAGTGTTTACCTTTTCATCAACATTCCCCATTTCCTCTGCTCTGGTAATCACACACCCTGTCTGTTTCCATAAGCTCATTCAAAAACACTACCATGTACACCTTAAATACAGAAGGGGCCAAAACATGTATTTGCATTTTAAGAAAGGAAAAAAAAGCTGTATTAAATTTGTGATTGAAATCATGTTTGACTTCTGCAATTACAAGAGGTGCTCAATATGACTTTTGTTATTGGTATATATTGGGTGTTACAATTTTAATACAGCTTTTGACTTTCTTAAAATGTGTATACGTGTTTTGGGACCCTCTGGATATATAATTTTTGTTTGTCAACTATACCTCAAATAATCTGGTAAAAAGTCACAGACACTAAGTGATGTGAAGTTATAGGGCTTTTGACAATTTTATATTCCTTATAACCACCATGAGAATTAAGATGTAGATTATTGCCAGGATCCAGAAGTTATATTTTGTCTTTTCTGATTGCAAACCCAAAATGGTTCTGAAAACCATAGATATGTCATTTGAGACATACAGATCCATCAGGAAAGGAGAGAACATATGGGACATTTCTAGTGAATTACACTGAATGTGAGTGAATGACTATCGGCATCTGATAGTAGAAATGGCCTTTTACTATTGCAGAGCCTACTGGTGACCTATTAAATGTTCAGTCTCTCCTTTCTTTAATTAAGAGAGCTTTAATTTTATAACGAGTAACAACATGTTTAGGTTAAAATTTATATTGTCTAATAGCCCATGTAGGTAACATTGGTTTCCTGAAAAAAGAATTAGGGCCTTGAGACATAAATCAATATTTTTTTCCTCTGTTTCTTTTTCTTTTCCTAATTTTGACATCATCTTCTTACTGTATAATTCCTTCCTTTAATTGGCTGAAAGGCAAGCGTCATTGTGTTAGTTGGAGCATTCATTTATTTTGAGATATAGCTGAAAAGCTGAGAAAATCATAGTAACCTTAATTTTTATATCCTTGGGCTATTTACCACAGGAAATCCTTTTCCCAGTTTTCTTGTTAAACAGGAAAAATAAACCCTTTGTTATGTACTAAGAGTCAAATACTAGCATTAGCTAATATACCTGCTTGAAGAAAACGACTAATAATAAAATAAAATAGCTCACACTGAGTTTAAGTTGAAAGGTACTAGTATTAATTACTACACAGATTCATACAGTTCTAGTCATGGAGGAAAATCTCATATAGAAAGAGAATATGAGCTAGGCATTAAACTTGAAAAAAAAAAAACAAAAAAAACACATAAGTGAGGAGAAAGAAAAAGATGGCATTCCGTAACAGAAAAATGATACGAGCAAGAATATGGAAAATGCTATTTTATAGAATACTTGGAAACATAGCCAATAAGTTTCCTGACCTTCAAAGTCTGGCATTTTACCATTGTCCTCTATACATTTTCTAATCACTGGATACTATATTCTTATAACACTGCATTTTAATGTTTCCTGTTCAATATTCATTTTATCCTAGTGTAGCCAGAATTTCTCTCTCTGCACAGTCCTTAGTCCTGGGGATTTGAGGAATGAATTCATGGACCATGTAAATAAGTGAAAGGACAGATTTTATTGAACGATAAAAGACAAAAAGATAAGCAAAAGAGGGGATCAGAACCTCCAGCAGCAAGTGGGGAACCCAAGTGGGAAGTCTGTGTGGGTCTCTGTCTAGGGGTTTATAGATGGCTTTTTCTAACTTACAGGCAAGAGTTTAGGGAGATGTAATGTACGTCTGGCATATGTCATAATTGGCTGGGGAGTCTGTGGGCAGAAACTAATCTCAAAACTGTCCCACGTAGGAATATAGTCTTACCTGGCTTGCGCCTCTCTGTTCCAGGAGAAGCGGTGGGTGTGGTCCTGCTCCAGATGAGATTCCAGTCAGGCTGCTTTGTTTTGGGTCCAGAGAATCTGTTCTGGAAAGGTCCTGTTTGAGCCTTTGGATGGGGTCTGTGATGAGACTAATTTCTGAGCCTAGTCAGGCCTGGAAAAAGGGGGTGTCCTATCCATCCAGCCTTGAGTGGAGTAACCCTGTATTACTAGTAACTTGATTGTTCAATTTGTTATCGTTGTTGTTGTTTTAGTTTCTGAGTTCTAGCACTGTGCATGAACCATAAATGATAATCAGTTTTTATTGAATGTATATAGGCATTTAGTGCAGTGATAAGAGAAAAAAAAATGAAGTAACTTGCCACAAAATTATGGAGATCTTCTACATAAAATATTTTAAAGGCAAGAATTTTTTTAAGCTGGAAGTTGTAAAAAATTCCAGTGGTATTTTGAAGGAAAAAAAAAAATCACTTGTTTAGTAGTAATACATCAGGAAGAAGAAAATAGATTCTCATTTTAGGAAATTCAAATAATATATCAAAAATGAAATGAATGTGACCCATATTAGGACACTAAAATAAACAATATAAATAAGAAAGTGCATACAAACATTCAATAATGGAGGACCTGGAAGACGATAAGAGTAACTTGATTTAAGCTGAAAGATGTGGGACTTTGCACAAACTTGACTCCAAGGGACAGAGATGGGGATGTTAAGATAGAAGTGACCATCAGCAGCGGAGATGCGAGGGTGGGGAATGGAGAAAGGTCAACTTAGAGATGCAGTTTTTAGGTTAAGATGTTTAAGCCACTAATGAGTGGTCAGAAAATAACTGATCAGAAACAGATTTTCGTGTCCCACAACATGTGGAATATGATCTCTCTAATGAGATGTTCCTGAAGGAGAGGTCATTGAAAGTGACTGAGAAGTAACTGACAGCTAAAAGGGGAAACACAGGTGGAGAATTTCAACCAGAACAGATGATCAACTTAACAAGTGCTACAGAGAGATCACGGAAAATTGGGAATTGTTTGAAGAAATCTGGGTTCAACAATAATAGAGAATTTGTGTCCCTGAACAGAGGAGACTTCAATAATAGTGTAGGAGAAGTTAGACTTCACTACATTAGAGAGTAGCTGGTTCGGAAAGAAATCTAAGTAGTGCACATAGGTTATTCTTTGATGATTGCAGTCTTAAAAAAAAGAACAATATGAGATTGTATGTTGAAGGTCTGTTTGTGTTTGTGTTGAGAACTAAAAAGAATCTGAGAATTTACCTTATTTGCAAGCAAATAATTTAGCTTATTATAGTTTCACAGATGCCAGCAGGAGTCACAGACTTTTGGGCCACAGACAAAGAACTTTATCACACGTTAATGGCAATAGCTGGGATCAGCAGAGTATCAATATTTGTACCAATACCTGGAATCAGCAGAGTAGCAGTACTTGCACCAATACCCTGAGCCCTAATGCCAGGTAAGTTACTTCCACATACAGTAGATTTAATTACAAGAGAAGAATCAAGAGTTTGGCTAACCCACTTAAAATGGCCCATAAGCTTGTCTGATCTTTGCCATGAATGAAGACATTGCCATTTCTACATTGCACAATAAAGAAACTTGCTTCTTGCTCCAGAGGGAGACGCTATTTCTCTCTGCCAAAGCTGTTTGCTATGCAAACATCCTTGAAAAGATAGTTCAAAAGAAAGTCAATCAATACCTCAGTTTGCAAGACATGCAGAAATGAGAAAGATCTATAGAGAATTGTCTTGCAATAATTAGATTGGAAAATAAAACTTTAATATGTAAGAAACTTCAGGATGTTTGTTTGCAGAAAGATGGTATCTCTAGTCAAAACACTTATTGATAGCTGAGGAGAGAAAAATAACAAAATCCTTAAGGAACTGATTTGGCTTATTATCAGGCTAACAGACAGCAAAGTAGCATTGCCAGAAATGGGCAGATTTGCAGATATGTTACTTTGGCAAGAACAGAGATTTGGCAGAGCCATATACGTATTTACAGAATGTTAAAAACTGAAGCTGTGAGTAAGTAGATGTGGAAAAAGATAAGATTTTGATAAACATGCATCACACCTCAAATTATTAGGTAAACTACAACATAAAAAAGTTTGGTTAGTGAGCATGATGTGAACTCAGTAGCGAGAAATCCTCTTTTTACATTATTGATAAATTTAAGCATATGATTTGTGTTACTTTCTTGAGTTCCCTCAGACAGGCTTGTGAGTAAACATAGATTCCCCTGGTAGCATAGAACTTGGAACTAACATTTATACCACTAAATATATTTAGCTACTGAGTCACAGAAATAGAAAAGAAAAGGATACTTAAACATATTAAACATGAAAAACCACAGCTCAACTCAGGGAGATCACAAAACATAATTTGGCTCTTAACATCTTTATATTTTATATAAAGGAAAGCAGTAGGTAAGAATGGTTAAAACCAAGCGGCCCAGTCTGGGCTAGAAAAGCCAGTAGTTAGATAATTATACGGTCACTTGGATTGAAGCTTCTCTAATCACGTGTTAACTAGTTTGATGTTTTTAATTACAAATACAAGCAAAAGAGAATAATTTGGAAAAACTTAATCATGTTATACACATATATAAACCTACTAGCAGATTTATTAAACTGTTAAGCTAAACTTTCCAATTATAGTAATTGTTGACATGTTCATTTGTGAGGTGAGTCTTAACAATTGTGTTCTCACCGGAGTGTTAATAAGAGATGATTAATGTCTCATTTTCATCTGTTCTTGACACTTTTAGCAGTAACTGTATCCACAGATCATAGTAGAGGAAACCCACAAAAGCTGTAAAAGCCGCTTGTAGACAATAGCTCCTGCATCTATCACTCCCCATGGTGGTTTTGTGTGGGCTTCCACCTTCCTAACACGGAAACTGTGTTCTCAGATGTCAGAGCATGTCGCCCCAGCCTATACTTCTTATCATAATCTCAACATGACAGGTTCTGGCACCAATAGGTTCCTCTGAAGTACAATTTCCATTCTCTCTTCTCTTACTGTTCTTCAATTCATGATCATTGAACACTTCCAGTGAAAAAATTCTGTGATAACTTATCTAGAGTTATTCATTTTATTCCCAGCTGTCCTCTAGGTATTGCATAAATTTAGATCCATAGTCTAAAACCTCTAAGCTTCTGAAACCCCAGGGTAAGTGATCATTCATGTCTTATATATTGATCATATAATATGGTAGCACAGCTTCAAAAGATTTTTAATTTATTCTCTAATTCTTTGAAAGGCTTTGTTGCTCTTGTTGCAGTCTATCAAAAATAGATTTTCTTTTTACAGAATATTCTTCATATTCTATATATTTCAGTCTTCACATATGTCATTGTTCTGTGCTATGTGGAGTTCTATGTTTCTGTGAAAAGATATCTCTCTCTCCTTCACTGATGATTGACTCTTGAGCTTCCAGCACACATATCATCTACATTGAAAGTTCCGCATTTTCTTGCCTACTTCGTTTCAAATCTTTCACATCTGTTGTCTTTCTTACTGAATTTATTTAGAGTGAGAATAACTACCAATTTTCCCCTTGAAACTGAAATTGGAGAATTGGAAAATCCTGGCTCCCAAGTAAACAAAACCTCTGAGATAACACAACTCTGTTTCTGGCATGCTCATTGGTTTCCAAGTTTTTTTTAGACTCTCCACAACTGTACAAAATTTTATTTTGAAGATGATGGGACAATCTTTCCATGGATTTTATAAATATATCCCTTGACCCAGCAGTGAAATTATAAGTTATAGATTATAAAATATAAATTGTGAATATTAAGCAACAAGGTACTGGCCAATGTGGGAAAATGGATGTTTACGGCTAGAGCAGAATCCTGCAGGCTGCTTCCTGTGACATCTACTAACCCTTAAGCTGTAGTTTTTAGTGAGACTGTGGAAAGAATATAAGGATTTTGATAGCCAGAGGAGAGACCTCCTGATTCCAGGGATGGTTATTTGTAAACCTGGTCAGAAGCATTTCAATGTAATAACCACTAAGGGTAGAATATAAATGTCTTAACACAATAATTAAGTAAATGAGGTGAAACCCTATATTAACCAATTTGATCTAAGCATTCAAAATTATATATAAAATCAGCACATTGTACCCCATAAATGCATTAATGTATACACGATCTATGTGTATATCACTTAAAAAAAAAATAACCACTAAGGACAGGTTAATGAGTCCTGGCTAAGTATTAGCCCTTAACCCCTCACTATTTACTTCATACAAGTAAAAAAAAAAAAAGCAAATAAAACCTTTAGTATTGTTCAAATCTTCTAGTATCTTGTATAATGTAAAAATTCCTTGGAATCCCATGTTACCACTTCAGTACAAAATCACATCCCTGCCCCTCTAAACCAGACTCATTAGGGGAGAAATTTGGGCAGTTACACGTTCCACAATTACCACAGATAATGCTTATCATTAAGGAAATTCAGGAAACAGTGATTTACTTTACGTGATCCTTACAACACTTTTATAAATTGAGAAGTGGAGAAATTATGAGGTCTTTTTTCAGAAGAGAAACTGAACTATATCAAGGTTTCATAACTTGTATAATACTAGGAACCAGGCCATCTGTTTCCAATTACAATAGTCTTAAAACAATTAGATTGGATTATTACCTCATATTAAGCAGTTGTAAAGAATGGTAGCATTTCTCCTCAAATTTTATAATTGTATGCTCAATTGTTTTTTATCAATGCCATATTTTTATTTTAGAAGATCACCTTTTAAAAAACACTTATTTTTTCTTTTTGTATTTGTCCTCTTCTTAAATAGACACACAAAATATTAGCCTCATTAGCAAAATACTAAGATCATCATTTTATTCAAGGTTCTTTGGTAAGTGAAAATTAATACAAAATACAAGAGATTTAATTTCCCTCAAATGCACATGAATGTAAAAGTAAAATGAAAACAACATTGGAAAATAATGGTTGTTTACCATCTCATTTCGCATCACTTATTTCTGCTACAGAATACTGGTTTTGTTGGTTGGCCTTTTAGAAATAATTAGGGAGAGGGTCTTAGTCTCTTTGTAAACGACTTCTTTTTCTTACCAGATTTAAAATATATTGTTTCTCATCAATAGAAGGCTAGTGTGTGTTAAATATATGCAAAGGAAAATAGACAACATTAACTGAATGAATTCAGTAAATCAATCATTGCTGAATGATTGAAACTAGACGAAATAATACACAATCTAAAGGCTGCGGCATGTCATGCATTAAAGAATTTGAAGGTAGTGGTATGTCACTCATTTGTAAGCCATCTGCTAGAGAACTGAATCTAAATAGCTTTGCCAATAATAAAGAAAATGATTGCCAGGACTGTCAATATCAACTGGATGGCGGGCATTGCACTAGGCCCTTGCAAGCTTACTGGTGGAAAATGTTGTCACTTTCATATTGACTAGAACTTCTGTGTTGAAGTGGATATATCATGACTATTAAGCTATGACTATTAAGCTCAAATGCTAGAAATTAGGAATCCATCATTAGATAGGTTATTTAGTTTCAATAGGGGGATTTAGAATTGAGCCAAGTAACACAAGGTTGTTCCTAAGTATTTCATCTTTATGTTAGACATGTAAAGTGTTTGAGTGGCTAAACAATTTGGGCAATTTGCTGAATGTTTTAGAGATTGTTGGGAAATACATGTGTACAAGGTCATAATGATAGAGCAATTTACAATCGTACTTGTTTGTTTTATATGGATATTCAATCTAGTTTTCCTCAAAATGAGTTTGACCTACATGTCAAAATTTCTTGGGTGCTTTTCATAATGGCATATTCCTGAGCTTCTATAAAAAAGTTAACTAACAAGTACTTTGTATTATTGGGATTATTCCAGATGATTCTCAAACAAACACATCGTGGTTTTATAACCACTGCTCAAAATTTATTGAATCAGATGTTTTTCTATAAGATCATGTCCTAAAATAATTATAGAAGGAATCATTCTTTCACAAACATGCAACTTTGCCATGTGATTTAAAGAGTCCTGGAAGAATTATTCTTCAAAAGTCAGGACTAACATAACTCTACTACAAATCTGAAACTTCTTTTTAAAGTTTTTAAGCTTTTTATTATGGAAATTTTCAAACATCTATAATAATAGAATGGTTAAATAAGGCTCATATATCCATCACCCAGCTTCAATAATTATCAATCAGCCAATATTGTTTTCTCTATATCACAAGTCATTTGAATTTCCAAGTATCATAATTCATCTATAAATATTTATAAACTTATCTTATAAAATTTATTTCCTTGAATTAAATCATATTTATGTATCTTCTTTTACTAATCTTTGTCTTAATAGTAAGTCAGTATTAGTAATAGTGATGAGTAATTTTAACCAGGTTACCAAAGTTGTTTAGTAGAAAATCCCCTCCACAGGTAATTGAGAATGAAAAATCAAGAGTGAATGTTTTGTTGATCAGATAGAATATAGTTATGCATTTCTACCTGTGCCATGCTTACATTTGGCTTTTTATTAAAATCACCCATGTATGCTTGGTCTCACCTATTGGCTCATAAATTCTTGACAGGTGGTGAAAGTTTCATCTTTCCATATTCAGACCTCAGGGCCTGTTAGAGTGATGTACACTGATTTATTCTCTGAATAATAATATATCATGACTGAATAAAGGAATAAAAAACACGGGTTAATGTTTGACTGAACTAATGAAATACCATCATAGTCTACGTCAAAGGAGAAACCAAAGTAGTGATGGAAATGGAAGAAAGGAAGAAATGTACTTAGATTTATTATTTTTTTTAGATTTCTTTTTCATTTTCTCAGTATAAATAATTCATTCAGTAATGTTTTATTTCTGTATATAATCATTTTAACTAAATGTAAACAGATATGCATGTGCTATTAGTAAATGCAGAGCTCTCTTCTGTATTAATCTTACCTAAATGATTGCTTTATTGGTGGCTTTTAAAAACATACATATTTTTTTCTTTTTAAACAAGTTAATGATTTATACAATAATCATCCAACAATTTATCACTGTTTCCAAAACACAAAGGTAAACCTAGAGAATTTTTCAACTAAACAAGTTACTCCTTAGGAAGTCACATAGCATATATGATTGAGAATTGACTAGAAATCATAAAATGTGTTAGGTCACCTAAGATCACCAACCATTTACCAAGAGTTAATATTAGAAATTGATTTCTTTATCTATGGATAAAAATAATAGTTAACTAACTGAACTCAAGCATATTATGAGATTGGGAAAAAGTAGCCTGCACAAAAACACTTTGTACAAATTAAAGCATATGTACATGTTATATTCCATGCCAAATACTAAAATTGTAGTCTTACGGGGTCCTTTGGGTCCTTAAGAAAAGTCCTTGCATACCATCACAATTTCATTTTCGGTATTTTTACTCAGATATTTTATAGGTTCTGTCTTCTGGACAGTCACACCAGGAACCAAACAAGTGACATAGACCTAAACATGAGGACACTGAACCTTGAGATATTTGTGAGTGTAAGGGAATCATCTCTGGTCACAGTCACTTGCAAAGGGCTTTGTCTCAGTTTTGTTGATAATGTCTAACTAAATTACCATTCTCCTTTAAGTTCAAATCATTTTATTTTTGAATTATAGGAAGAGAAGAATATTTAAATACTACAGAATTCAAATTACATAAAATCTAGAAATGTAGATTATGCTAATAGACACATATCTTTGCTTTGCTTTGGTTGCTATTGTAAGATTATGATTGTTATGGCTAAAAGCTTTACTCACTGATTAATCACTGTGATAGGCTGAAAAACAATCTTCCCAAAGGATATTAGGATATCCGTGTCCTAATTCCTAGAAAGTGAGATGTGTTATCTTCCATTGCAAAAGGATCTTTGCAGATATGATCAATTCAAAATTTTGGGATGAGGACCTTATGCTGGATTATTCAAGTAAGACCAATATAAGGAAGCTTATAACAAAGAGGTGAGAAATTCAGAGTTAAAGGAGGAGATATGATGTCAATTCAAAATTTTGGGATGGGGACCTTAAACTGGATTATTCAAGTAAGACCAATATAAGGATGCTTATAACAAAGAGGTGAGAAATTCAGAGTTAAAGGAGGAGATATGATGGCAGAAACAGAAGACAAAACAATTTGATCGCTCACTGAGGGCTGTAAGCCAAAGAATTTGAGCAGTCTCCAGATAATAAGGAAATGGATTCTCCCCTATAATTTCTGACTTCCAGAAATGTAAGATTAAAAAAAGCGTGTTGTATTAAACTACTAACTTTGTGGTGATTTGCTATAGCAGCAACAGAAAACAAATACAATAGTCAAACACAATCATAATAATAATAGTAAAAACTAAAAGCTCAATGGTTAACAGTTTAGCCAGAAGGCCTGCATGTAAATTCTTTTTCATCACTTACAAGGTATTTTCCTGTAGCAAATGCTTCTGTGTTTGCACAGTAATAACAATAATAGTATCTACCTTATAGGGTATTTGAGAAGAGGAAAGGAATTAATAAATTTAAAGCTATATGTGACACACTAAATTATCATAAAGTTAAATCATCATTAATCATTTCATTATTAGTAGTAAAGTTACACTTATCATTTGATAAGTTTTTAAATAAAAATATATAATTTTTTTGCTACATACTGATTATTTGATGGAATGGTAAAAAGTAAAAAGAATATCTTTTTACTAAATCTCTGCCTTCCAGGAGCATAGAATCAGAGGGAGAAGTACAGCATACACCCAAGTTTGGGGAAAGATAGAAAACTCCAGTTTTCATAGATGTTTTTCTCTCTTCCACCATCCTGCTTCAAAATTTAGCAAGTTTGATGAATGACGTATTGTGTATCTACCCTTGATCATGGAATTGTAGTACACTTTAACCCAGATATAGAGGTAAAATTTCTTTTAATTAGAAAAATAAATAAATAATTTGAGGTAAAACAGCTAGTGTTTGACTCTACTAAGTGTTCACTTTTTCTCCATAAAGTCTTGCCACTGGGTAATAAAGTACAATTTCTAATTATCACATATCTTATTCACTGCCGCACAAATTGTCTGATATGATAGTCATCTCGGTGTTAGTGTTTAATAAAAGATAAAAACAAAACAAACAAAAACAAAACCAATGTTTTATACCTTGTGTTAAATCACCTATTCTGGCAATCATTCCAATTTTTTTTAGAATTATAAAATAAAAGTCAGGGTTGTAGATAAAGCCTCTTACATGAAACAAGAAGATATAATAACCATTTCCTAGTCCATGTAGCAATTTTCCTCTAAAATTAACTTTCACAATTGTATCATGGATTTAAAAAGTACCATCATCAGATTTCATCTATGAGAAGAACAGCATTCAAAGTTATACGATTAATTAGCAAAAAAACACAAAAACATCACGGTCATGAAAATGTATTTAGTGAGTGGTTTTTTAATATTGTTGTTTTGATTTGTTCTGCATGCAATGTTGTACTTCTGTAGTACTAAACAAAAATTCTGGTTTCAAAAAAGACTCATTTGTATACTTGCAATTGAACCTGTAAGTGCAGCCACTTTTACCTGAATAAGATGCAGAGATGTGGGCACGTCAGCCAGCACCATGCTGTTCACCATCAGCCACCACCTACAATTTAGGAAAGTCACAAATAGAGTTCAGTTACACAGAATAGCTTACTCTTCTATTGCTCTGGAGTCACTTCCTAAAAGAATCTATGTTTTAAAACTATAATTTTGTTTGAAATTCATGGAAGAACATGAATTAAAAATAACAAAATGAGCCAAACTATGAAGATAATCACACAGAAGGAAAATAAACCGAGGAATTTTAGAAATTTTTGCTTGGCTATATGAAGTTCAAAGAAAATAAATAACATAAAATATATAGCTATTTTTCTTTGAAAAACTCTCAACTTGTAAATATACATATGCTTTTGAAACTTCTCAAAGATATAATTATGTCCCTACAATGCCCTTTTATGATAATATTGAGCTTTGCATCATAGTCTCCATTAGAAATCATTTGAATAACTTAGACGAAAGAATATTCAAAGAAGTTAGTAACAAAAAGTTTAGAAGCCTATCCTGAGAGCAATTTAATTTAAACGATGATGATGATGATGATTTTTTATATTATACCCTTCACTGGGCTTCTTGATCTTGGTTATGTTGTATCATATCATAATGTTAAATTTATTAATTTTACATTCATCTTAAAAGACATTATGTTTTATTTTTATATTTAGGTCAACACTGAAGGATGAAGATTTTTGCCAAAAATAAAACATTCTTGTAAGAAATCATGTCAGACAAAGCTATACACCAGATCCAGTCTTAACTGGTAGGTATGGCCCAGAGTCTACTATTTTGAAATGTGCTTGTGGAGCAGATTTTGACAAGGGAATGTTGTACTTTTACAAAATGCATATAACACATTGTCTCCCAAACTTGCAGTACTTTCAAGACAAAACAGTATAGACAGCAGCTAGAATCTTGCAATGTCGGTACTCTTTAAATGCAAATTGCAGAAACTGACTACAGCTTATGTAAACTGAAAGAATCATTTAAACATGATTTTGGAAGCATGCAGAATTGGTGATGAAGTTGGAGATCTAGGCTTGAAATTAAATGAGAAATTCTGGATGGGAATGATATTATCTTATAGCAGGAGCTATGTAGTCTATAATCCTCTTCTAGAATAAAATGAAACTGATTGTATTTCTATTTTATAGTAGCATGCTTGAAATTCTGATTCTAATTCACCTTGGTTGGGTCAAGATGTGTACCTTGGCAAGGAAAAACAATGCACAAAATTAAGAGTCCCCCTATATGACATAGGATTAGGGAAAAAAAAAAAAAAAGAAAGAAAGGTGGATGCCAAAAGAAAGGAAGAACAGTTGCTGAACAAACCACTCCCCTCAAATCCAACTGCATGCTGTACATTAATTCTCATATGTTGGCAATTTTTGAAGTGTTATGGACAAGAATCAGAAAACTCTGGCATTTTTCAGTATTTTTTTAAAGTCTCATTGATACCAGTAACAGGATTTGGACTGTCCAGGGGAGAGGGGTTAGAAGACTACTCATTTAGAATGAATTTACCTGGAAATATTCAATTTTAAATAGTTTTATATGGGCTAGAATGATAATTAATTCTAAATCTTTTTTATATAGCAAGAAGCTGGAAATAAATCAAGCCTCCTGCATTATGCCCCAGACACCTGCCATCCTTAGTTGTGATAGATGCACAAACTAAATTGTCTCAATTTTTATTTAAATGCAGTTTAATACAGAATTCCTATTATAAAAAATTAAAAAATAGCTTTAATCGCATAATGCATTATCTTAGTAAATACATAATGTATGATCCATTGAATCTATAAATGCCACCCACAGAACTTTTATAAATTTAATTGTATTATTCTCACCCATTAGTATATTTTATGTCATTTAAAGTCTAACTGTTCATGAAGTAAAATTATTTTAAACTTTTCATATGCTGACAAATAGAAACCTTTTTATTCTCCATTTACAAAATGACATCTGCTCTATTTCCATTTTACTTTTCAAAATGAGTTTACTTTAGAATTTTGTTTTTTATTTTGTTGAATAGCATTACTAATAACAGTGAAAAATGCTGTCTCTAAAGACTGAAAATTACAGAAATATAAATACTTTACATATGGTAGTTATGTACTTAACATTTTACATTAAGGTATTTTAGACATCTATTTCCTTCCTAAATGACTCAACAGAACACAGGAAAAGTTTAAGCAATAAAAATCATATTATTTGTCTAGTGAGATGTTGGCTCTAAATTATAGAATGAAATAGTGTTAATAATATAAATTATATTACCTATTTGATTATCTAAATACACAGCCTGTTATTCTTTCTATTCAATAACATCATAAAAGGTAAAACCATAACTAAAGATGCTGCTGTTGTCACCTGCTCATCCGATTGACTTTCTTCTCTCACTTTCTCTTTCCTCTTCTAATGAACATGCTTGGTGCACATGCACACACAAGTACTCATATTTACTCACACACACACACACACACACACACACACACACACACACACACACGTGCTGTGGATTCAGATGTCAGACTTACCTGAGTCTATAGCCAGCTCTCTTATTTACTACTTGTGTAATTTCAGGTAGGTGACTTGAGCTCTCTAAGACTCTAAGTCTCCCATAAGCTCAGCACCATATGTATTCAACAAGTGAAAAGTCATACTGTTTATCGCTTTTCTTGATAAAAACTTTTAGGAAAATCAGTCATTGTGATATTGTTAAGTATTCATGGCTTATTCTCTGTATTTAAAAAGTTTATTATTCTCAATCATGAAAAAATAGAAGTACATGTTAGGAAAGCATTCCTCTAACAGACCAGATATAAAAAAGGATGGTTATGAAGCCTAGGAAAAATCATAATTCTGACAAATCCTGAGACTATCTGCCATTAAAGATACATAGTCCTTTTTTTTCATTTCAATCTTCTCTTACTTGGTAAGTATAGATACTAGAATATGACAAGGGGCTCATCAGTAGTCAATACTGATGGATTTTAATTGATAAAGTTAGAGGAATCAAAGTCTTCAAATTTTGTTTTATCACTAATGCAGTATATTTTTTCTATTTATTTGTATATCATCATAACTAATCTACAGTCAAAATTTGATTAATGTTTTATTATTGCTGCAGTAGAAAATCATATAACTTTAAAACTGTGTCCTGCTTCTGTCTCTTTACTCAAATGCCTGACGTCTGAAATGACACCAATGAACATTTAAATAACACACGTCAGTCTTTCATACATCTGGTTTGAAGAATATTTGCTACAGAAGATTATTCTCAAAGCCTATCTGAACTGAAGATACCCAAGTTTTTCTCTGTTCTGATCTCTCTCTTTCTCAGGCCTAAGCTTTAGGCTATTGCATTTATAATTCACAAATCTCAGTCTTTTTGATAAAAGTGAAAAATAATCTTGAGCCAAAAAAATACGGAGAGAGAAACATTTTACCAGAAATCAGGAAATCTGGCCTAGTCCTTAATCATTTTCTACCCTGGTGACTTTGAGGAAATAATACTTAGGTTCCCTGTAAAATGAGAAATTTTGGTTAAACTATTTCCAGTATCATTGCAGTGATGATTTTTCTTGGGGAAAAAATAAATCACCACATTTTATCTTAGCATAATCTATGTTTTCATATCACGCACATAAATATGGATGCTCTACATACTTCACACATACACGTGCACACACACTCTCTCACACACACTTCCTTACGCAAATGTGGAAATTCAGTATTCCCATCTTATTACATTTATTAAATTAAAAGATATCTAAAAGAGCTTTATCAGATAAGGAAAATTCTGTGGTAAATTTATTTCTTTGGCAAATACATATGCCAGTGATAAAATTCTAGGTCTGACTTTTGCTTAGTGATAAAACACCTATTTGGTTTTTGCTTATAAAAGAAACAAAGAGGAGGAATCACTTATTATGCAGTGGAATGAAAAATATTCTGCCAATGCTTAAGTGAAATCCCCTTCCCTATTTAAGATAAAAGTTCTCCTAAACCCACATGTACTTTTATTATTGATTTTTATCTTCTTTGCCCTCAAGACGTAACAAGAAACATGTTCAATTCTAGCCTGGGGAAAAATAGAAGAAGAAGAGTAACATCAGCAATCTCTCCTACTCTGGTGAAAAAATTGACTTGATGACCTAATAGGCCCTTCCTGACTCTAATTTGTGTGACTGACAGTTAAAGCAGTTTTTACTTTGTGCTGGGTAAAAACCAGATTGAACACCATGGTACAGGAAGAGAAGCAACAGCCAATTCAAAAGGTAAATTAGATGTGCTTGTCTGAGTCTGAATTTGACAGGTTATTTTAACTCTATGCACTGGATAATTCCATGCACGAGCAAGTAAGTAGAAAAGTCATTGATAAAGGAAATAAACTCTTATTTATCATCCAAGAAAGTAAATATCCTTGTTTAGTTTACCTCTAATTCCCAAACCACCTGACTTCTATTACACAGATGCCCATTTCTGGGCTAACAACTTGATAATAGCCTATGGATGTTTCTGGATTATATAGTATCTGGGTTCAAATTGTCTGCTGTTAGTCTTCATCACACAAAGAGGGTTGCATGACATGCGATTATTATGTTATGCTCATATTACTATAAATGATTTATATTACCCATAAAATCAAAGCAGCATCAAACTTTTTATACAGGGTGTATGGCACCAAAAAGCTGTTAGAGAATGAATAAATGATCATCTAAATGATTCCAGCACTTTCAGCAACAATAGCATGGAATTGGGAAATTATCTTGGCCCATCCTCTCGTCCTTTATAACCACCTCCTACTTTTCTACTAAACTCATAGCAGAAATACATTAAATAGTGTGCCAGATATTACATACCCATCCCAGCAAGCAAACTTTCATTCTAATTATGAATTATACGGGAAGAGTTTGAAGCATGGGTTTCTACCTTTTCTTATTCTCTTAGGTTAAAAGTAGTACAAGAAGTTTGAGTATGCAACACATTTCAAATGCATAAAACTAATAATAATAATAATATGTAATATATTTATGTGTTTACTGCTCTAAATTTACATATATTTCTTCATTGAACCCTTATAAATACTTTCAGAGGAAAATACTAATAATATCCCTATTTTACAGATCAGAAACAGAATTTTAAGATTTGTTTGAGAATATTCAACTGAATAATTTGGTTAAGAATACTCACCTAATACTTAAAATAATAGATACTGAAGTCAAGTCAATATGTCTGGAGTTGAGGACTATCATGGTCTAGAGATTGTGACTCCAAAATCTTTCATTTTAAGTATCCTACCAAATTGGCCTGCATAGGTAGCATATGATTATAGTTTACATCATGAGTTATTTATCAGTTCTCTGAAGTGAAGAATATTTTAGCCAGTGAATATATGTTTAAACTGGAGAAAGGTTTTGCATATTAATTCGAATTCTATTAGTTACAACTTTGTTTCTACAGATTACCAGCACTGATATAACTCACTTTCAAGTTTTCATTGAGATTAAAAATTAAGAAGATTAATATTTTGTTAGCAATAACAGCAGGTTTGCCATAAACCATCAGCAACTGAAACTATTAAATAAAAACAAACAATAACTACCCCAACCCTAAAAGCAACACCTTTCTTGTGGTGGGTAAGAATCAATAGGCAAAGAGAAGAAAGAAAAGCCAGGTTTTCCAGTTTGGATAGATATTATCCATTTTTAGCAATGAGAAAGATACAGAAAGAAACTTAATGACACAGAAATTTGAGGCTAAACATGTTTTTATTTCCTCCCAAATAAAGCCTTCTGTCACTGAGTTTTTGACATAAAATATTAATAATAAAGAATTAGTACTTTGCTAAATATAATAAAAAATATAACTATATTAAAAAGTTCTCTTAAAAAATTAAATCTGAGGTGTCTCAGAAATGCACAACTTTGACTTGATATCAATTTGTTATGTGGAAATAAAAAAATATTCTTTAATAGAATTTATTAAACTTTACACCTTATATTAAGGATCTTCAAAAACTAAAAGCATCAGTGATATGCTCCTCAAATTTTATAATCAAAAGCTATCAAATATAGGACAAAACAAAATAACTTAGTCATCCATGCTTCCCACCCTCAAATGAACTGCTTTAGAAAAAAACTTGGTGGTTTACATCCCTATTTGAACAATACTAGCTGGTGAATTGCAAATTTGCAAAACATTTCTGGATTGAACAGGAAAGTAAATGAGTTTGATCATATTCATCCAGCTTCTATCCATTAAAAATTCAAAATGTGTACAATATTCAATGACTGCAATTTAAAAATATAAAATGAAATGAAGAAAACATTACCACAACTAATATCAATTCATAAACATTCAACTTCGGCAATCAACCTTACAAATGATCTAATAATAGCAGTATATGATGAACAACACTCATGCTTGTGTAGGGATGGTACTTATACACAGGTGTAATGAATCGGGAAAATTTATTGAACACACAATATGTGTACAGAATATGTACACTGTAAGATCGGAAAAGAATAAAATAAAGGTGATTTCTTTGTTTATGGAGCTTGTAGCTAAACATATCCTCATAATAAAATATTGATGGAAATATAAGTTTTCTAAATTGTATTATTTGTCCAACTCACCAAAGTAAGAGAAGTTTATTAAATATGCCACTTCATTCTGTTTTCAACAACAAAATTATAAAGTATACCTTAAGCCTATGGGTTTTCCAAGGGCAAGGATCTTGACCTCCTACTTGGGACTAAAGTTTCTAGTTCTTGAAAAATTCTTGTCAAATAGCAGGACATGTCTCTTCTCTGTCTCTGTCTCTCTCTCTCTCTCCCCCTACTCCCATCTCTCTCTTTTGTAAACGGGTCACTCTGTCACCCAGAGTGGAGTGCATTCTGTAGATTGCATCACCATAGCTTGCTGCAAACTCAAATTCCTGGGCTTAAGCAATCCTTCTGCTTTAGCCTCCTGACTAGCTAGAACTATTGGTGCATGCCATCACACCTGGCTATTTTTTTTTTTAATTTTTTTATAGACATTGTGTCTCACTATGTTGCCCAGGCTGGTCTCAAACTCCTGGGTTCAAGTGATCCCCCTGCCTCAGCATCCCAAAGTGCTGGGATTATAGGTTTGAGCTACCAAGCCCAGCCTCTCTCTCTTTTTTCCCCATTCTCACTCACTCTCTCTCAAAATGAAAATAAATAAATAAATAAATAAATAAATGCACAGGCAAACAAATTTACCCATATTGAGGCTATCTTTAGAAAGGAAGAACAACCTTTTTATTAAGACAGTCTGAAGGCACAGAGAGTTAGAGAAAATTTAGTACATTACATTTAGTAATATGTATTAGGTCATTTCAAAAGTTTTGTTCATTTTTATGAGTCTACTTCAAACTGTAATATCTCAGTGAATATTTATTCAATTTAATCGAAATAAGCGCCATTTGAATCAGTGCACTTTTGCCAACGTAACACAAGTCGATTAATTCCGTCGGCATAAAAATTGGGTGTTCAGGATTCGATGAAGTCAACGAAGGCCGTTTTTGCTAGGTCCTGATTGGCAAAGGTTCTACCAGTGAGAAAGTTATCGAAGTGCTTGAAAAGATGGTAGTTGGTTGGCGAGAGGTCTGGGGAGTATGGTGGGTGGGGAAGAACTTGGACGCGCAATTCCTTTAATTTTCGGATGGTGATTTGTGAGACCTGCGGCCAGGCGTTGTTGTGGAGCAGGATCGGACCTCTTCTATTGACCAGTGCTAGCTGCTGCTGACGCAATTTTCGGTACATTTTGTCAATTTCCTCACAATAGGACTCCGCTGTGATGGTTTGCAGAAAGTTATAGTGAATCACACAAGCCGCTGACCACCATACATTAACTATGATCTTTTTTTGGTGGGGTTTCGCCTTTGGGAAGTGCCTGGGTGGCTCATCGGTGTCCAACCACTGTCCTGAATGTTTTCTATTGTCGTAGAGAATCCACTCTTCATCACACATGACAATCCGATCCAAAAAAGGATTGTTTTGGTTGCGCAAAAGCAATGAAGAACAAACCTCGAAACGTGACAATTTCTGCCAATCATTTAAATCGTGGGACACCCACTTTTCAAGCTTTTTGACCTTTCCAATATGTTTTAAACCATCAAAAACTGCATGGGAGCTGACATCTAGTTCTTATGCAATCCCACACACCGTTTGTGATGGGTCAGTCTCCACCAGGGTCCTCAAATCCTCGTCCTGGATTACTCTAGATCGACCACTTCAGGCTCATCTTCGAGGCTAAAATTTCCAGAACGAAATTTTTCAAACCAACGTCGAACAGTGTGTTCATTAACACTATCATTGCCAAATGCCTGGTTAATTTTTCGGGCTGTTTTGGTAGCGCTTTGGTTCAATTTGAATTCGTAAAGAAAAATTGGCCGAAAATCGCTTAATGACATCATATAGTAATAGGCTAAAAAGAATTAAAAAAATTAAAAGTAGAAAAAAATGAACAGCATCAATGTATGGAGTACAAAATTCTCCATCGATCAGTATAAAGCACAACACAGTACAATAAATATTTATTGAGATATGGAGCTACAAATACACATGACATTTAAACGGACAAAACCTTTGAAACAACCTAAGCAGCACATTTTGTTCTCCAAGGAACTCAATCCTTAAAGACAGTGACTCCCCATCATGACTCCTGCAGTTTGCTTTAAGCTTAGTTGAACAATGATTAGCATCCTATAAGGATCAAATACATCTCCACAGCAAAATGAGAACCTTTAAGACAAGGGAAGGGGGATTTTAGGCTTTTGATTAGGATGTTTAATACTATAGATAACACTGTTTCTCATCATAGCAACAACAACAACATAACAAGTTAAGGAGTGTACAAACAAAAAAATTATTTAATGTTATTAATGTACTGAGTTCATAGGACAGCAAACTAACCAAAAATCTAAGGCAATACAGAGTCATCCACTTAGAGAAAAGACACAAGCCTTTGATTACCTAGGGCAGATGAAGTAAGCCAAAACCAGGAAGGAAGAATTCATCTAATATTTAAACAAATTGCTAAATAAAAGGGTTTGGGCAAATATGAGAGTGAAGAACTTATAGGCACTAAAAAATACAGACATGATTCATATTCATTTGCAAAATTTTCTCCATGAATCTTAAAGGTCAATGTTTCTAATCACCAGAAAATGCAAATTAAAAACACAATGGAGATATCACCTAACTCTAGTGAGAATGGCTTTTATTAGAAAAGTCCCAAATGACAGATGCTGGCTTGGATGCAGAGAGAAAGAAGCTCTTATTCACATACTGTCAGTGGGACTGCAAGCTAAACTGTCAGTGGGACAGTTTCTATGAAGAATTGTATGGCAATACCTCAAAGAAGGAAAAATAGACCTACCATTTGAACCAGTGATCCCACTATTGGGTATTTACCCAAAGGAAAAAAGGCATTTGATCAAAAAGCCATGTGAACACAAATGTTTGAAGCAGCACAGTTCACAATCACAAAGATGTGAAATCAGCTGATGTGCCCATCTTTACATGAGTGGATTAATAAACTGTGGTATATTTGTAGCATATGCATACTACTCAGGCATAAAAAATGGTGACCTAACACTTTGTAGCAACTTGAATGGAAATTGGAGATAATTTTCATAAGTGAAGTAGCACAAGAATAGAAAAACAAACACCACATGTGTTCACTATTAAGTTAGAACTGATCAATCAACACTCATGTGCTTATACGGTAGTAAAACTCAACAGAAATCAAACAAAAGCAAAGGAGTAAATTCACACCTAGTAGGTATAACACACATTATCCAAGTGATAGGGACAATCAAAACTTTGACTCAATACATGTAACCAAAACATTTTTACCCCTATAATATTCTGATTTTTTTAAATGAAAAGAAAATAAAGTATGACAATGTCTCACCAAAGAGAAAATATTAATAAACATAGAAATTAAAATTTTTAAAAAGAACTAATCATAAGAAAAACAAAAATCAGAGTGAAACAGAAGAGATCCTCACATATTGTGGCCCTAATAGAACAGACTTTCACATAGGAAAGGGATAAAGTCTCACTCAAAACCTCCACTGTTGTCTCCTTGGAAGAAAAGTGTAAGGTACTGGAATAGAGGAGCAAATCCATCATGAATAGGTGAAGAACCTTTGTATCCAGAAGGAGATAATAGAAAAGATACCTCTGCACTTGAGGAAATTCACAGAAATATTCAGAACTTAGGAATTATCCATGGGAAAGGAGTAGAGTTGCTGACAAGAATATCCTGACAACCTTGAAATTCAGAAAAATGTTTGCCTAAGAATCAGACTGAACCAGAGTAGCAGAAAATGTCCATCTCCTTGACTTCTATTACAAAATTATCAACATTTGTATAGTGAACCACAGCCTGCTACTTGGGGAAGAACAGATCTATGGCAAAATATTCTCTGTATACATGAATGATAAAAGAAGATCTAAACCAGAAAATGGAGCAGACATTGATAAAAATCATCTAACAAACTAGCCCCTATACTAAACAAAAAGCGGATTTAGAAAATATTGCTCAAGTCTCCATCTTTCTTTAAGGCTGCATAGTATTCCATGGTATACATGTACCACAGTTTTCTAGTCCATTCATGGGTCAATGGGCACTTCAAAGTCTCAATTATTAACTTCTATATGATCTATGATGTTGGTTAAACATTGGATTTATGTGGTAAATAAAAGTAGAGAATACAAACAGCCAAAGAACTTCAACTAAGTTTTCCAATGTCTTGGAATTTATTTAAAAGTAAGTAGTTTTAATCAGAAGTGGGAAGGCAGTAGCAATTAGTATTTGTCAATGTTCTAACAAGTATTTTAAAAGACATTTGCATTAGTTATCAACTTCACTGCTTAACAACTGGGAGAGCTATGCCTATAAGTGACCATCTGAAATCAAGACTGGAAGATTCCTTCATGACTAATTGCTTGTGGTCTCTTTTTCACCTTAAAGAATGGGCTGTAATGAGCAGATTGTAAGCTCAGCCATAAAGCCAGAGGAAAATTTAACAATGTTTGAGACATTATTACTATTTCCCACTGCTCACCCATATATGTAATAGCTCATGTATCAAGGATTTGGAGTGAAAACTTTTGAAAACATGTCTGATAGGTAATCTTTATTTATTTTATCATTAAAAAATTGTATGTAAAGAAAACTTTTGAAATGATTTTAGGTAAAGAACTCATATTTTGAAATATACTAGCATGACTATTCTTTATATTATGAGGATTAGTATAGCCCCAAATCAAAAGTTTCATGTCTATTTCTATCTATTTAAAGTATTTTCTGATGCATATAATAATCTTTGTCCATTTTATCTTTGGCTCAGTGTATTCATAATAATTTTAAATAATATATGAGAAATATGTGTTAACCTTGTTATAAGTATTTTACATGAGTTGAACAACTTAATCTGCAAATCTTTAAACAAACTTTGTACAAAGGGTCATATAATAAATATTTTAGGGTTGCAGGCCACATAGTCTCTGTCTCATTTCTGCCAGTATAGCACAATTGCAGCCATAGGCAATACATAAATAAATTAGAGTGGCTCAATCCCAATATAACTTCATTTATGAAAGCATGGAGCAGGTTAAGCTTGACCCACAGGCTATACACATACTGTAAGGATGATTTTAGGGCCAGGTAGCCTACAGCTCATGCCTGTAATCTCAGCACTTTGGGAGGCTGAGACAGAAGGATTTCTTAAAGCCCAGAGTTCAAGACCAGTCTGGGAAGTATAGCAAGACCCCATGTCTACAAAAATTAAGATAAAATAATTAGAATACTTAGCTGGGCATGGCAGCATGAGCCTGTAGAGTCCCAGCTCCCAGGAGTGAGAGGTTGCAGTGAACTGTGATGATGCCAGCGCACTCTAGCCAGGCAGCAGAGTGACACCTTGCCTCAAAAATAAATGAATAAAAATAAAATAAAGTAAAAACTAAAATTGTTTAAAGTTTTAATTCAAGTTGAGCAAATTGATATGTGACATGAATAAATAGCAAATGTAATTCAGTGTCAGTGATAGAATAGTGATTAACCTATATATTCTTACTCTGGAACTATGCCATCAAATATATTATTCTCCAGTTACACGTGTGTACTGTGCACTTCTAATACAGCTAGTCTGAACTGAAATGTAAGGGCAAAATACACCCTAGATTTCAATAATTTAATATGAAATTTACATAAAGGTCTCTTAAATACTGATTGTATTTAACGTTAATATTAATTTGTATAAAAGGGTTAAATATATTATTAAAGTTAAGTTTACCTTTTCCTTTTACTTATTTTTCACATCACTACTAAAATTTACATAAAAATACATGGTTTTTATTTTTGGCTTACATAAACTTTTATTGGATACTACTCTAGACTATTTCTAAGAGCTGCTTTTATACATGTACAATGAAGCAGTTATATTAAAATATTCCCCTTCAAAACATTTCTAGGAGTAGGGCTTCCAGAACAGCAGAATGAATCCCTTCATAAATAAATCTGCTCATTTGGAAAAAAAAATAATACTAGCAAAAACATGTCAAAATCAACTTTTCAGAACTCTAAAAATTAAGAAAATGTTTGAACAATCTGGAGAACATTTTTTTAAAAACCGGCAACTTTCAGTAAAATCAGCAGGTGTTTTTTATTTTAACTTAACTGATACCTGATCATGCCCCACTCCACATTACCCTGGAAAAACAGCACTACAACATGGAAGCTGTAAAAACTAGGTTTGTAGCACCCAGAGGCCAGAACATGCCTAAAGCTGCTTCAAAAATCCCACATCCAGAATACTTTTACCGTTTCACCTGTTTTTTGGCTTTTTGGAAAGACTCTCTTCATAGAATGTTGTCATTATTTGATCTGATTTGGAACTTACCCTGTGAGAAAGCTCTATCCTCAAGACATTTATTGAAAACAATCAGGAGCAATTACTAACAATGCAGCTCCTTGAGGCCAGGACACAAGTTGGGACAAAAAAGAGTTTGGCCAAAAATTTAAAAGAACTATGTGGAAATGAGATATCATAGTAAGGGTTTTAAAGCCCTGACGTATTTCGGAGGAAGCTAGGTCCCACACATGTGTATGGGTATGTACATTTCAAGGATGTACCAGCAAAGATCCAATTCTCTCATTCTGAATGAACTGAGAACTTCTGCAGGCAAGAATTAAAGGCCCGTGCAGAATTGTGAACAGCATAAGTGTTGAAGATACACTTCAGTTTTACACACAGAATTCTTTGGCAAAAGTAGAAGACTAATTCAATGTATTTAAACATATTTTTGACCAATATTTGGCTGAACACCAAGATATCCAAGCTCTGATAAAATTCTTCTGTGAAAAACCTATAATATCATACATGATGGAAGACTGAGAACATTCCCTTTAGAATTAAGAACATGACAAGGATTCTTACTCTTACAACTCAGTTTGACACTGTACTATGGGTCTAGCCAGAGAAATTAAACAAGGAAAATAAACAAAATGCATCCAGATTAGAGAGAAGAAAGAAATAAACTACTACTATTTGGATGCGATAGCATCTTCTAACACATAAATCTTAATCATTAAATGAAAACTATTACTGACATTCTCATATAAGTAACAAAAGGGTTCATCAAGGTTATAGCATACAAAATAAATGTTAAATTAATTTTATTTCTATAAATTAAGAGTGAATGAACTAAAATTAGATTAAGCAAATACCATTCTCAATAGCATCAAAAAGCATAAAGTGTTTAGAAATAAATGTCACAAAATATTTGCAAGACTTCTTATTGAAAACTTGTTAAGGAAAACAAACATTGAAATAAACTCAAGAAGACTTAAATAAAGAGAAAGACATTTCATCATCATAGTCTGCTTATTCAACATAATCCCTCTTGAAATCCAAGCTGGCTTCTTTGCAAAAATTGAAAGGCTAATCCAAAATTCACATGGAAATTTAGGAGACCTGGAATAGCCAAAACCATCTTGAAAAGGAATGACAAATTTGAAGGATTTATATGTCCTTGTTTCAAAATTTACTATAAATTTACTTCAATCAAGTACGTTAAATAAAGGTAAGAATAGTCTTTTCAATAAATGGTTCTGGAACAACTGGCTATCCACATGAGAATAAACTTTGACTTCTACATCATACCATAGTGCGCTCACAGATCTAAAAGAAAGAGCTAAATCTATATATTAAAAAAAAAAAAAAAAAAAAAAAAAACTTCAAAGAAAATCCTAAGGTTGTCTCTTTGACCTTGAGTTAATCATAGCACACACAACAAAAGAAGAAATAAACTGGACTTCAGCAAAAGCAACTTTTATGCTGCAAACAATGCAATCAAGAAAGTGAAAAGGCCAGCCAGCTGTTACCACCACCAGGCAGAAAGAACAAAGGAAGGAGGTAGTGTTTCCAAATTATGCACTACAGTCAGATTCCCCATCAACTGCTGGAACCAGGGAAGGCGATAAATGTGGTAGGAGTTAAAACTAGAGGAGAAAACAAAGCTGCTACCCACTACCTGAAATAGAGAGAGAGGAGGAAGCAATTGAGCTTTGCTCTTTTTCTTCTCCTTTGATAGTATACCAGTTCCTTTCATTAGCTGAACTCTGAGAAACTTAAGTGAGCCTGAGAAAAATAGTTTGAAACAGCTGATCTCTTCAGTAGAGTGAAACAGACGAAGTGTGAGAAAAAGCTTCCAAGAAAAAATAAAAACATGGTTGGCATAATAAAATATTTCCTGAACTTATACTTTAATGTTACATTTTAATTGTCAGAGTTTTTATAATAGGTTCAGTAAAATAGTATGGAATGTTCATACTACAATATTTCTCTTTCCAAGTCTGTGTGAACTACATCAGCCTAGATTATCCTCTGTGTGTGTGTATGTGTATGTGTGTGTGTGTGTGTGTGTGTGTGTGTGTTGTATTTTTAATTATAAAGGAGCTTGGGGAGGAAGAGGAAGAGCGTTTCTGGAATTCCTGCATGTACAAAATATCCCTCCACTTCATTTGTTACACGACATTATAGTACCATTCCATTATTGAGAGGATTAAATGAAAGAATATATGTAAAATTCTTAGTATGAAGTCTTGGACTTAAGTGCTCAAAAGTGATAGTTCCCTTTCTATTGCAGCCCTATAATCCCATTGTAGCAGTGCCCTCCAAAAGCCTTTTTCTTGGTAATCAGGGGGCAATTGCCACAAAGTTAGAATTTGGTCCGTGTTAAGAAGCTCTGCTATCTTATCAGCAATACTTGGTATTCAACCTGAGGGCTGTTGTTTTATCTGGCAACTTCCAACATTCCTGGCTTTGGCAAACAGAAGTGGATGTTGGGCTGTATGATTTACATTACATGGATTTCTGCTCAACTGCGATTTGCAATCTGGCTAATCTGTCATCCACTGACCACAAATAAAATGAATGTGTACAAAATTAGAACAGGACAGGAAATCCATGACTAACGCCCGGAAGTAACACTCGTGTTGGGAAGTGGAGAGGAGCCCTTCTAAGTGGCAGCAAAAGCCACAGAGCAATAAGTCCTCAGAGATGAGCTCCACTTTACCATTAAAATACTAATTCCTTGATGGGAATTCATTAAGTAGTTCTGCAGTTTGCTGCTAACAGCCAAACAGCACTGTTACTATCCTATAAAATTAGTGATTTAATTGAACTGAATAATTTTTGCAGGGGTTCTTATTACCCTCAGGGCATTCACAGAATCCCTAATCCTTGGTTCTGAATTGGTGCCCCACACAGTATCACGAGTCAAGGGAAGGAACAGCCCAGCATTGCTGTTAAAGAAGTTCTTTTTGGATGGAACATAAAACTGAAGGTCATGACCACTTGTGTTCATTAAAAATCCCACGGAATTTTGAGACAGAATAGGGATGTTCGCACTCTCTGGTGTCCTGGCTGACTTCCATCTGGATAATTACTTTCTGCCTGCATAAATGGTCCCCCTACAGTTGGAGCTGGCAGTGGCTTTTATTTATTTATTTATTCCACTCCCTGCTTGCATCTGTTGTGAGACTGCTGCTGATTTGCAGAAGTCATATGCTACCTCCTCTTTCTGAGACAGATTTTTGCGAACGTTCCATTTTACCCTGAGAATGTTCCATGAACCTCAGAAGTTTGAAATTATTATACTGTGCAAGCACAACCTCTGTCTCTTTATCAGTAATTTTTCTAGAATTAGTGGATGGACCAATCTATATTCAAGTTATTTTTTTTGAAGTGATGCCTCTTTGGCCTTTATTATATTGCATGTATACAGACTTGTCCAATTGCCTATAGCTCTTTTCATGAAGTTTTTTTGTACTACATAGACTGTCAGGATAGATGGAAAGGATAGATTGCTCATTTCTCTTTCATTATTTTAGTTTCTCTGCAGTATAAACTTTTATGCTTCACCACATTTATTATCCTTCACCACAGTATGTATATTTTATTTTAATCTCTGGTTTTGATCTAAACATCTTAATGAATTTTATAGAAATAAAAATCTAAAAAGAATTGTGGTGCTGCCAAATCTCCTCTCAAAGGCAATTTTTTTAATTGAGTGGATTTTTCTTCCTGGGCTTTTTATTTAGCATACCTGTGAGAATCAAAGAGAAAAGCATGCAGAAAATTCACCAGGGATTGATTGCTATCTTTTGAAAATGTTGACTGAAGGTTGATTTCAAAGTGAAAAATGTTTCTATCTCATTTTTTAAAAGTACTTTCTTCCCCTATTTCTGACCTTTTCTTTTCCTCTAGTCAGACACCAACATTAAGTCTGGAATCACAGTATGATAAGCCTTAAGGAGGCACTTTTGTTGATAACCAATCAGCTCTCAAAATTGGGATGGTGCCACAAATTTAACCACAAGTCCAGAACATTGGGTAGGTTAATTGTTTTTGAAGTGTGAGTCTTACTCCTGTTCCCCAATACAAAGTATTTAGGTTTAATTGCTTGAAAATCCAGTCCTATGTTCATCTGGTATCAAAATTTAGATTAACCTATTAAACATTGAAAGTCTATTGCTGGCTACTTGGACCAATCTTTTATTGACATAAATAGGAAATTAAATTGAAGTTATTGGTTCAGTCATAAAATTGAAAAAGCTGAGACTAGAATCTAATATCACTGTGATTCTATTACTGTGAAAATTTTCAGAGGACCTTGAAATTCTGAAGTTTTTATCTGATATGATCACATCTTCTATCTCTTTTTCAAGAGGTAGAAGTTTTACTAAAATGTTGTGAAGAACATTACTACATTCTCCTCAAAGTTATGCATCTTTTGGATTTCTACTAACAAAAAATACTGTCCATATATAATATTATATATTTTAAATGTAATATCATACATACATAGACAGAGGAACTTACCATTTCCTGTACTTTCAGACAAATCTCACATGGAATCTTATTTATTCATAAGTCTTGGAATCTATGATATGGAAGGAAAACATTAAATTACAAAATCTGTAAAACATGGCATTTACACAAAGGTTGATGTCATTCAGTTTATCAAGACAGACAGAGAGAGTTGGATCCTACATTACAAAGAAGAGCATGCCCTGTGGAGATAAATTTGAAAAGTGTTTCTAGTTGGTGGATAGAGCTGTGACCAGGTGAGGGGGTGAACACAGTAAAAGGGAAATTTAGTTCATTCCGTAGGAGTTGCCAGTCTAGATCAGATCACTGATCCATAAATTTTGGATACTTTCCCATAGTAACAGGAGCTGTATTCTAAGAGCTTATCAAGAAGTCAAAATTCTTTCATCAAATTTCAGCCAAATGAACTGTGCAAAGGAAAGTTGAAAAAGATTTGAAATCGATTAGATGAAAAATGGGAAAATTCTGAAATAATGACCATTTAGCTTTTTGGGATAATCAGTTGTACCACTCCCGTTGAATATGTACTTTGTACATAACATTCATTAACAATCATCTAAGTTTATTAAATTTTATTTTGGCTGCAAGAGATGATCTTAAGCTCTGTGAGTCAAATAAACATGGATAGCATTTAAGAAATGTTACTTTAAAAATGTTTTGTATGTTTTTTTACAGAGGCATGTCCATTGATGACTTGATGCACAAGGATACCTCAGTGCTGGAGCAAGATGAATTCAATAAAACTAGACCATAGGTAGGCTGGTGACATCAGAGATTGTGGAACCTGGTAGCTCACCTGGTAGAGCACACTGGACGATGGCCAGCACTTCAGTCACTAAGCAGACATAAATGCAGACACATTCAGAGGCAGGTAATTTAAAATCAGGTTTCAGTTGTGTTGTATTCAATAAAGCTAACTAGTTGTAATGACGCAGCTTATTTAAAACCCCTATCTTTTATCTAATAGCTAAGGTACAAATCAAACAGTAGATAGAGATTTGTGGGGATTTTTAAATTCTGCTCTGTAGTTTTTTTTCTCTTTTCATGGATTAATATGAGACTAGTGTAGGTATAGGGGCTTCATCATGTATTCGGATATCTTGGGAGGCTATTTATTCTCTCTCACACCTACATACTGTTGCTTTTATTTTCCTTCTTCAGTTTTTCTTTTTCTGGCTATCTGTATTACTTTGTTTTTCTAGGAAAATTTTGCAATCTGTTCTAGGTATAGGGGCTAATGAAAGCTGATGATGTCTACTCTTCAATTGCTTTCATTTTATGATTTATTATAGGAATATGAATAGCTTTATAATATTGACACTGGTAAATTAAAAACCTAGTATGTCGTTCCATTTCTACAAGTCATCTTTTACATTTTGTGAATTTTCATCTAGGTATTTTATATCTACTTGTTTTTTCTATTTACATATTGCTTTCATTACACCGTATCATTAATTTTGTTTGCATATGTAAAGGCTATTAGTTTTTGCATGGTGGACTAGACAACTTGCTATATTTTTACACTTTTATATTTGAAGTAAATTTCTCATTATTTCTTTAAGTTTTCTCTTCATTTCCATACTTGAACACACATCAAAAACCAATAATATCACTAAAGGATAGACAATCGTACTTTATATACCAACTAATAGAAATACATAATACCACCTATGAAGTGCATACAAAGTTTTACAAAGAAATGACTGAGAAGGAGCAAAAGGACTTATGTTTAAAGCATATTCCTATTAATCAACAAGAAGAGATGACCCGATAAAAATGAATAAAATATTTATTTAATCAGAAACTTTAAAAAAAAATCTCATCCGATTTGCTAAGTAGAAATGTGAAAGACATATAAATGCCAGTGAGTGGAGCAGTGGTAACACACGTAACATTTATCAATTAAGTTTGCCATCTTATATGTGTGCAATTTGTGTTGCCCCCAAACAATGATAATATTAACATCAAAGACTATAATGTATATTTTACATAATTTCTTTCTTATTCTCTCCTGTACCAGATCTATAACTTCTATATCTTATAAAATTTTGTATCCTTCCTAACATTGCATGTAATAAGGACTTAGTAAACAGGTGATTTAAATCGAAGATTTATATTTGTATATTATTTGAAAAAAGTTGCATTAATGCTTAAAGTATCTTAAATGTAACCATTTCCCTAGATCACCAAAGTAACATTGTAGTGATTGTGCATTCTCTCTGTACAAGATATAATTGGAATATTAATTATTTATAACAGCTGTATTATGTATATACCTAAGAGAAATTTATATTTTAAAATCCACCATTAATTATGATGATTTCCTTTATATGTACTCACTTTATCAAATATTTCACAATTTGAAATTGGAATACACTGAATCTTGATTTCAAATTCAGTGTATTCCCTATTCCATAGTTTATGCTGTTCTCTTTATTACACTGTTTAAAAATTCACAAATGTCAGCTGACTGAATGCTAAAGAGAATTGGAGAGCAATTGAATTGTATTTCGTTGATGAAATGCACTTTAATTTACATCCATAATCTGATTTGAGTATTATCCAATTTTAAAAGGCCCATTTTTAGGAAGCTAGAAATTAAGATGCCCAGGAGAATAGTAGTAGTTAGGTCAAACCCAGGTTCCAATCTTAATGATTTGATTCACTTGTTCTTTATCTTGTTAGGTTACAGGTACAAAAAATTAATGTGTGCTGACATAATTATGTGACTATTATGGTAGGCAGGTTAATGGTCTCCCAACTACATCTCCATTCTAATTCTTGGGACCTGTGAAGACATTATGTTACATGCCAAAGGGGAATTAAGTTAGCTGATAAAATTAAGATTTGTAACCAGGTGACTTTAAAAATGGAAGATTTTCCTTATTTATCTGGGTGGGTTCAGTATGTCACAAGGGCCCTTAAACGATGGAAGGGAAGAGGGAGGGAGGGAAAGGAGTTTAAGAGAGATGCAATGTGAAAAAAACACTCCATCTAGTTACAGAAGATCAGTTTGGATTCTGTTTCTGCTTACTGTATGCATGTTAATCCAGTTGTTACAGACTTGGCCTGTACAGCTGCGTAAACACACACAGTACTGTTTTTTGGATGGTAAAGGAAGTTCCCAGAAAATGAACTTCTGTGAACTGAATTATGTCTTTCTGGAGTTCATACATTTGAAGACCTAAGCCATCACTGTGACTGTACTTGGAGTAAGGAAGTAATTAAGGTCATAAGGGTGGGCCCCTGATAAGAATTGTGTCCTTGTAAGAAAAGATACCGGGAGCTCTCTCTGTCTCTCTCTCCACTATCTGAGGACAGAAGGATAGAAGGTGGCTGCCTTCAAGCCAGGAAGAGGCCCTCACCATAACTGGATTAGTGTATATATGTTGCTCTAAACTTCTAGTCTCCAGAACTAGGAAAAAATAAATTTCTGCTGTTTAAGTCACCTAGTCTGTGGTATTTTGTGATGTCAGCCTGAGCAGATTAAGGCAGTAACATATTGAATGAATGAACACAATTCACATATTGTAGAAAAATTCTTATGGATTTGCATATTTTATATTGGCAATGACTATGGTTCTCACATTTCCTGAGGGCGCAAGAGCCTCAGGTCTTATTTTCTTCCACCGCAGCTCAGATAAATGAAGGTCAGTTCCTTTCTGCCACAGAGATGTATGCTGTGCTTCATAATTTTCATCCTTAACTTCCCATTCTACATTAGGACCTATTTCCTTGACTTTTTCCTTAAAGTTATTTGAAGCCTTGAGCTTGAATAACATAATTAATAAAGATGAAATAAGTAGCAAAAAGAGCTCAGAGCAGATTAAACAAAAATCATTGTATTTATCACCTCAAGATATGGCGTTCTAAGTGGCTGCAAGTGTGGTCTGCACAATTCACATGGCTGTTAACATACAAAGAGTTAAAGACATTTTTATTTATATATTTACTTATTTTACATCTCAGTGACATATACAGGAATAAATTACTCCATGGAGAAGTTTATTAAATGGACTGTGAGCATAATACATAAAAGTTTGTTTTTTCTGTGTTTTTTGGATTTCTTTTATACTGTTTTCATATCAAAAAATGAGATCCATTAAGAGCTATCTTACCTTAGAATCCTATCAGAAGGGGAAAAAAAGCTACTGTTTTTCTTACATGTCAAATCTTATTTGTTTTCTTAATCCATGGACTCCCTCTTTTCATAGCTTTGATGGATTTGCTAACATTTCTTTAGCAAAAGGCACAATGTGTGGCGTGTGATAAGGAAGAGGACGAAGAGTATGTCCTTGTCCTCCATCATTCACAACAGCTCTGCACAACTCCAGACTTTACGCAGACCAAGGAGGTATTGCTGCAACCTTTTGGTTTGTGTACTATGTACCTTATTTTGTCTCCTCCTGGCTCTAGTTTTAACTTTATGAACTAACAACTTTGTGTTACTTCTCCGCAACAGCAGTGGTCAGAGAAAGAAGGGTGTGTCTTTTTTTTTTTGAGACAGTCTCACTCTGTGCTCTGGGTTGAGTGCAAGTGGCATCATAGTTCACAGCAACCTCCAACTCTTGGCTCAAGCGATCCCCTTGCCTCAGCTGGAACTACCGGCACTGCGAGGTTTTCTATTTTTACTAGAGATGGACTCTTGCTTTTGGCTCAGGCCTCCCAGAGTGCTAGGATTACAGGTGTGAGCCACCACACCCACGTGTGTCTCATCATTGCATAAAGGTCAAGGATGATCTTCAAAGTAGATGGAGGACAAACATATATTCTCTCCTAGCTGATACAAAGAAGACTTTCATTACTAAGACCTCTGAATATCTTTTATAATCATTCCGGTGTTAATCATCTACTTCAAAGGTCTCATTACAAGTTAAAAGAGAGAGGCTCTACTAGACTTTTAGCTGAAGAGTATTCACCCACAAGTAGAAATAAAGTTAGAAATTTGGTATCCTTAAATCTCTAGATCATTCTCCTGTGTGATGAGTGTTTAGGAGTCAACCATCATCTAAGGAAGTTGTTGCAGTGTAACTACTGGAAGTGTTTTGGTTTTTTTTTTTGGTGGGGGAGGGAATAGAGGAAAAATGGGACAAAATGAATGACACAGAGATGAGAATGTATTTCATAACTTTTCCTTCTTAAAATGCTCAGCACCTTCACATTTCCACTGACTTCCACTAAAGGAAATCTGAAGAAATGTTTATCATACCCAAACAGGGCTGTTGCTTTTTAATTACAGTTGTCTCATCAAGTTTGAGAAAGCAACAACTAAAATAACTGATACCCTCATTAACTATTGTATAATTCTTCAAGTTCAATTCCTAGGATCTCTCCATTCTGGAGTGTCTGGGTAGAAGCTGGGCAGGAAACTAGAACTGCAACACCAAATTCCTTATGTACACACCCCATGGCTCTTCAATTTAAGCTGCTACCAAAAGTTTCTTTCTTCTCTATTTGTGCCAGTATCAATACTTTGCTTTGCAAATGTAAGGAAACAAACTGGAAATGAATAATGAATAAGCACTGCCCAGAATACAGAATATGAGACTTCAGAGAGAGAGAAATAGTCTTCTTCTTTAAGCAGCATGGGGCAAGTGACTCCAGAGAGATGTCCTTCAGTGTGTGACCCTTGTTTACCTTGGGATCATCTAATTTCTGGCAATCTGTAGACCAGAGGATGGTTTTGTCATGAATGCTCCTACCATAACCTCTGCTGAGATTTCTGTCTTCCCTGCCTTTTTTCAGAGAATCAAATAAATGTTCACTCCATTCAACATGTGGTGATGCTTAATTGTTTGATGAAAATTTCCTTTATATATTAAGATTCAAGCCTATACTAAGTTTGGTAATAGTTACATATGCATGAGTATAACAAACTTCACGACTCACTTCTCTAAAGATACCTCTTTGCTATCAGTGGGAATAAACACAAGAAAAAAACCAAAAAGATACTTTAATCACAAAAATAGATACTTAAGGACCCTGTACTAAATGTGTGCTTACTTTGTGTCTTAAATGTGTCCCTTAGATTATCTGCCAGAACGTATTTAATTTTTTAATTTTTGCACACAATCTTAGTAAGTTCAATTACCTGGTAGAAATGCACAGGTACTATAAACAGTAAATTAGAAATGAAAGACTCCTAGAATAAGATACACTGATGATAGGAAGGGGTAATAATTGAGAATCTGAAAGTAAGGCTAAAAATAGAAATGTCTAGACTGCAAACACAGAGTAGAATGTTTCTTTCCTGAAAACTAAATTCAAGCACAGGTTAATCTGATAAGGCGGTTACTTCTAAAGAATGAATGAAGAAAGGGAGGGACATTCATTTATTATTTTATAAAGCCATTTTTTAAAATGGTGAGATTTGTTTAGTTTATTTGCTTTCTTTTTAGTTCCATTTGATATTTTGGAAGATGATGTTTATTAAACAAAAATAGTGGTAGAAAAAAGATAAATCTATGAAAATTGAATATAAAATGTTCAAAAATACAAATTTCTAGGGTTGTTTAATAATATATAGCATAGGTTTCAGTTAGGTTATTCATTTATTTAAGAAATATTTATCTATATCCACAAAAAGAAAACTTATAATAAGTGTAAGCGGTAGGAATATGTAGAATAATAACTGACACATTATGTTTATTCTAGGCCAGGAATTTTCTCCTGTATTGAATTATTTAAATCCAATGTAGAAAGTGGATGTTATTATTAAACCCATTTTAGAGATAGGAAACAAACACAGGAAGGTTAGATAACTTGTCAAAAGTCACACATCCAGAAATGACTAGAGCTCAGTTTTATCTGCTCTAGAACTCATCCATATTCTAACACTGTACTATATCTGTTGTAATTGAATCCACTTTCAAAATAGCATGCTTTTGGTTATAAAAAACAATTTTAAATTTGACTCATGAATTGAGTCAGATTGCTATTTGTCTCCTAAAATGTATTCTCTACTTTCTCCATAATAATATGCATATTATTAGCTGGGCATGTGGCCACTATATTTTCTAGTCTCCTTTAGAGCTAGGTGTCTTTCCAATGAAATGAGAGCTGAAATAATATTTATATTTTATGAGATCAAAAGAAATCCTGTTGTCTTTATCCTCTCTTGTTCTTTCCTGCAGGTCACCAAGCGTTGGTAGTGGCAGCTTAGCGCACATAGGTCGCCAATAGCAACAGAAGAAATGATAGAAGTAACCTGGGTTCTCGAGTGACTTGATGGAGAAAAATTATTTTACATCCTAGACTCATTGTCTCAAGAATGTTATCTAAGAGTTATTTTAAACATCTATATTTTTGATATCTTTCTTACAGCACCTTAATCTGTTCTATAGCTTATACAAAATGAAGAATGTGTTGTGTAATGATGGCATCACTGGAATAACTATGTCATCAACCTTGAAGAGAACTAATTTCTGGGAAGGTGGCATTATGTAAGAGGAAATCATTTGGACAGCAGGAGAGAGACTTACTACTTAGATTATGTTTTATCTCTTCCAATATTTACTGAGTAGCCACTGTGTATCTTGTTTTATATTAAGGATGTTAAAGGACCTATCTCCTTTTTTACAAAGGAAAAGACAATAAAAAACATACTATTACATGACATTGAGGTAAATAATTCTAGGAGATGCATAATGAGAGGGAATTTATCAGAATAAGAGCAAATAGAAGAGGGAGAGAGCACAGGGATTCCCTAAGAGAGCTAATCCTTGAGGTAAATATTTAAGATTGAATAAGAGTTTCTTGTACAGAAAATTTGGGATAAAGTATTTTGGGCATAAGGGACATTATTTAATTAGCATGAGATAATGACTAAGCAGAAGTGATTCCTTATTGTTGGAATATGAAATGGAAGAATTAGTGAAAAGTTATATGGAAGAGGTGCCTAAGACAGTATACTTTCTACTGAGATTATATGGGGTCATTAAAATTTTTAAACTTTGTGACTTCTGGTAATATTCATGTATTGTATTTAAGATAAACCATAGATGATGTTCTCTGCTTGATGTAGTGGAGACAGAAAACGGAAACATAGTGTGTGTCCTCAAGCACAATCTACTGGGAAATCACATACGTAAGCAGCAGCAATGCATCACGGTAGGTGCCGTGTGGAAGACAAGCACAGAGGGCTGTGTTGTGGAAGAAAAGTAGAATGTGGAAAACTATGAAGACAAGAAGAAGACAGCTCATTTGCAGAACTGCAAGTAGTTAAACAGCAATGTTGGGAGCAGGTAACAGCCAGAGTGACAAAGCACAAGACCAGACAGTCGAGACCAGTTCAGGGAAGTCTTTTATGCCATATTCAAGGGATTCGATTTCTGAAGTCAGCCACCTGAAAAGAGGGCTCTAAGTGGATGCAAGAGATGAGGTGCAGGAGGGAAAGAGAAGACTATGAACTTCATTTTGGGCCTCATTGGGCAACTGAAATGATGAAGCCTTTAATTGAGACAGAGAATTAAAAGACAGGGCAGAGAGAGAATGAGCCAGTGAAGCAATGTCCATGAAAAGGCTTGTCCTGTCCACAAGCCCTGAGGAAGAGGGCAACTCATTTCATTACCCAAGACACTAGCCATAGCTGCGGCAACTGCATGAGGCATCCATCTGAAGAGGAGCCAATGTGCAGTCAGAACCTGCCAACAGTGATGTGTCCTAGCATGAAAGAAGAGCCCAAGAAAAGTACTCAAATGATGATGTAGTCAGCAGTGAGAACTGACCGTGTGAGGTCTCAGTGCAGGGACTGAAAGACTGTAGTGAGCCATGCGCAGATCAAAGTTACAAGGAAGCTGATGCGTGGCAAGGAGCAGAGACGGTGTGAAGAGACTTACGAGCTCCTGACAGAGTGGAAATGAGAAGTCACCTGTGGGGCCCTACTGCTGATGGCATTCGATACCCATGCCTCATAACAAATTCATTTTTCCTTGTGGTGCTGCTGGTGATTCTCTGTTTCTTGCAACCAAAGGAATCTAACTGAAAGAATCACCAACTAGCTGTGTGCCTTCTCTCCCTCAATGTCTGAAGGAACCGGTCGCAGTGAGAGTCATAGTTGAAATTCCTTTAGAAGTTATTTTATTCCTTGCAGCCATCTTTTCTTTAACCAATGAATAGGACCATTAGCTGTACTCTTTTTTTTGTTTGTTTGTTTCTTTGTTTTTGAGACAGAGTCTCACTTTGTTGCCCTGGGTAGAGTGCAGTGTTGTCACAGCTCACAGCTACCTTAAACTCTTGGGCTTAAGTGATTCTCTTGCCTCAGCCTCTGAAGTAGCTGGACTACAGGTGCCGGCCACAACACCTGGCTATTTTGTGTTGCAGTTGTCATTGTTGTTTAGCTGGCTTGGGCTGGGTTTGAACCCGCCAGTCTCGGTGTATGTGGCTGATGCCGTAACCACTGTGCTACAGGCACTGAGCCAGCTATACGTTTATGAAAGTTTTTAGAGTCACAGGAGTTGGAGTAGATTTGGTTACTGTTTTACTCAGTACAAAAAGAAAATTCACCGATCTTGCTGGGGGTAGTAAGGTTAATCTCTCCCTTCCATGGCCTTTCCCTCCCTCATCTCTCAGGCAGGTAGCCCAGGTTCTGTCAGCCTACGCTAGAGATGGCTGCTGCCTTCTCCTACTGAGAATACCAGAAAGGTGTGTGTAACCTCATCACTCCCTGCATCTAGATGCCAGGGGGCCAACTGGGGAGTGGCAGTTACTCCGTAGCCATCAGGCGGGGCAGGCTAGGCCAGACCTGAGCACTAGGGAGCACAGAGTAGGCAGCAGAGAACCTGTTCCAGAAAGACACCTAGATGATATAAAGTGGGTCACCTATTTATTGGGACTCCAAGGCCCTGGCACATGTTCTTTCCCATGCTGGGCTTCACCTACAAAGCATAAATTCAAACATAGCCTTATGAAAAATTTCAAGATAGAGACTTCTAACAAGCATTAAGCTCCAAGCATGAGCCTGACTTGGTCTGGGGCCCTGTGTGACAGTCCTGGAACCATGTCCACAAAACCAACCTGTGAATGGACATAAAACAAGGACAAGAGAAAGGAGGACATTTGTGAGTATAATGAATATTTGTTAAGAAATTATGATTTGTTTTCAACACAAGAACATTTTATTGACAGATTACTTGGTGAAATAAAAGAATTTGATAATATCATTTTCCACAAAGATTTTTTTTTTATTAGACAGAATTCTCAGGAAATTATCACTCTTGCTAAAAACCAAAACCAAAACAAAATAAAACAGGAACAGTAGTAAAAGCATTATAAAAGTCACATTGTAAAAGAGCAGTACTTATAATTTCTCATAATGTCAAAGGTAATTCTGATTATCTGCAATCTCTGTTAGTGACTCTATTATTTAACTTTTCTACCTTTAGGAATTTATTCCTCACCAGTGTGAGAACAAATAAATGACTGTAATTTATAATTGGCAACCATACCATGTACTATAAGCCAAATTCTCATTACAATATATGAAAAGAAGAAATCTGTGAATGAAGATGTAGCTTGGTACTGTGCTCCTTGAATTCAACTCCCAAAATGTCCTGGCTTTGAGAAACCTTCTTATAATTTGTACTTGTTTCCTACTAAGGAACTATTTTTTTTACAAGCAGCAAAAAACATTTTTTTGTTGTTTTTTTATTTTCTAAAGGAATAAAGAGAGTTCCCAGATTTTAAATAGTATGCTTATGTACTAATCACACAGAAAACTTAGAAAGGGTGGTTGTGAAACCAGCCAGTTGTTTTGTGTCTAGGAGCCTTCAGTAAAAAGCAGTGTTATTCATACCACTTTTCACTAAAGCTACAGCAATGTCCATAGCAACTTGCTTGCACAAAGCTCCTGCTTAACAGAACAGAGACAGAAGAAACAGCTCCAATATGAGAAGGTAAGGTTAACGTTAAATCACCGAAGTCCATGGGAGCAGCACAGAGACCAAAGAGGACAAAGAACCACTTAGGGAGCTTTTGACACTGAGTGGCTCAGGAGTTCTCTATTATTCAAGCAAAAAATAAAAAGATTAATTTTCCTCAGCAATAATTAGTATAAGCCATTGAACAAGAAGGAGCTCTTGGGATTACAATGTGTCTTGGTTCTCACAAACATTTCTTTCTTCTAATGAATGCCCAGTATAACAATTTGTAGTGCTACCCTAAGAAGTCATGCAGTAATTCCCATGAATGATGCTCAGGACAGTGCCTGTCTATTGTCTCTCTGTAGTCTCTTTTTTTAGCAGCAGGGAGACGTTCAAAGCTGGAGATTTGCAATGTAAAGGAAAAGATAGAGTTTATTATTCAGTTGGGATGTTGCCCATATGTCCATGTGTGATAATCGTGTTCTCTCTTTCTACATGTGTCTTTAAAATGGATAAGTAAATGCCCCAGCACTGAGAGAGTGTGGGGTATACCAATGCCCTCTTAATGTTTAATTGCAGGGGAAGCATTCCCTGGAAATGAGCCGGAGTATCTTGTGAACTGAACAGTTTTCATTTAGCACTGCCTCTGCCTAGTTGACACAGAGGTGCTATGATCTTATTCACAGCCCTAACTCAAAAGCTGTGTGTGATTTTCTGCTCTGTCTGGTAAGGATGATTTAGCCATTGTTATGTCTAGGTGATAGTTAATTTAATCACTCCTAATGTTAATGCTTTAATACATATGTTAATACTCATGGCACCAGCTGAGGAGGCCTTTGGGTTATTTAGGGTCAGCCCATTTCACTGGCATAGATGGGGCTCAGGAAATTCCACTCCCTTCGCAAAAGCACTTTGCATTCATTAATTCTGACAATGCTCTTGAGTATGAGGCAGATTGTGTTCATAGCTGTGGCAGCAGCACTAGAGGAAATAGAATTTTTGAGCAACTTTCTCTGTGTATATTAACACGTCTCTTTGACATTATTTGCCAAATAAAGGACCCACTTACCTGCTGGGAATCAAACTTCTGTTATCTCAAGCATACATTGGTTGAAGTCCTTATGTTAGTCTCCTGCTTCAATGGGCATTCTAGTACTCAGAAAAAAACTTGGTACACTTGACAGAATAACAGTTATTCTATCATTTTATTGAAAATGATCATGATCACTCAGATGTTAACTCTGCTCACTGTGAATTATGGTCCCTAGGTAAAGTTTTGGTTTATTGGAGGTGGTGAGTAGGATGGGGGATTGGGGCAGCTGGCTAATTATATCAGTATAATTATAAATTTCTACAATATTCTATCTAGAAGTTACTCTATAGACAGTCTCATCCAATTAAATTTCTATATATGTGTGTGTATGTGTATATGTATACATATAAACATATATACACATACAGAGAGATCAGATATCTAAGGGTCAAAGAGATGGATGCCTTGCCAAGACCACTCGGTTAATTCGTGTCAGAGATGGAGGTACAGATAGTCCAGAGCCTCACAGTTTCTTCTCTCATGACTCCCCATGCTCCCCAACGCTCTATCTTAAGCTTTAGGGAAACCTTAGACCCTAGGACCAATGTCTTGATTTTCTTAGGCAATACTAAGGTTCATTCTGCCATCAATCATTCTATTAGCAAGCAGGGAGCAGTTACAAAGTGCTAGACACCAAGCTTAAGACCCAGGAAAACAGGCATAAAATCCATGTTGAGCTTCCACATTCAGAAAAATCTCTACATTAGCCACATCTCTGGCACCCAAGGTGCCATCTGATATTTTCATATCGGTCAGGAAGAAGTTGCATCCCTAAACAAATATTCTTATATGTTGAGCAGAATCACAAAGTACAGGGTAAAAGCAGTATTCAGTAAGGCTGAAACATGCAAATATAATTCAACTAATTTTGAATGTAATCTACCAAGTGGTTAAGTACTGTCATAGCTCAGAAAATGCTACCTCCAAATACTGTGCTTTGAAGGTTACCCTGTGCCCCAGCTTTTCTTCCTTGAAGCATAGCCATAAAAAGATTATCTGATCTATCTCCTCTGAAAGTAAGTCATAAGCCCTTATTGTAGAGGAATTCTCCCTTATACCTGGGGACCAGAATGAATCTGAACAAACAGGCCTTGCTGGGCTCCTCCTAGTTTATTACCATTGGATTGTACTTACCCTTTTCTCCAGCAAGGGGACTTCGGCTGGCAAGACTATCCATAAAAATATACAGATTTCTCTGGATCAGCAGGTTTTCATTTCTAACATCTCCTCTGTCATGTAAAACTTGGATAAATTTGTTCTGCTTTTCTCTTGTTGATCAGTCCTTATTAATAAGGGTGTCAGCATGAGCCTTGCAATGGGCAGGAAAAGATACGAGTTTTTCTTCCCATAGTATGCATATGGGATGAAAATATAAACAAATAGTTTTAAATAAACAATGAGATTAAAACAGAGTATCTTTTTACTAGGTGTAAACTCTGGGGACACTCTGGGTATAAGGGCATTTAGTTGATATGTAGAAATAGAAGAAAAGTACAATGGAAGTGGCATATTGGAATTAATCATTTCTTCTCTAATTTATTAGAATTGCCTTCTGTGGGAGATGAAATTTCCAGATCTGTTTGAGTGATGAAAAAGAGAATTTGTCAGGGAGAATCACAAGTTTTGTGAGAGAAAGCAATTTGCCCAAGGTCATTTAACTAGCTGGTGCCGGAGCAGGGAATTAAACACATTGAAAAGAAATGAATGTTTCTATAGTGAGTCTCTTATAAGGACACCTTCAAACTGATGTCAAGAATTTTCTCCAGGAGGTAGATGAGAATTACAGTGACCTTCATGAAATAATACATTGTGTCTCAGAGAAAAGGGGACTGAGATTTTTCACCTGTGAAATCTGGGTTCTAAGGGCAGATCTAAACTTGTTTTCTGTATTATCCATGAAAATGCTCTCCAAATCTCTATTGAACCCAGAGGAAGATTAAACTACCCCTCTGCAAAAGATAAAAACTTGCTTTATTCTGCCCTTCAGCTAAGGAGTGTAATTTCATTTTCCTCTTGAAAATAAGTGTAATAAATGAATGCAAACATTCACAGCCGAATTTCTGTCAAGAATCTCTCCCAACTAATTAACCTGGGTAAGAACAGAGCAAAGCAAGCAGCTTGGCTGATCACAAAAATGCCAAGTCACAGAGAAATGTCTTTCAATTAGTCATATCATCTGGACCTGCAAAGCTACTTTCCTTATGATCAGAGCTCTGCTCTTTCCAGAACACCCTGTCCTCTTCCAGTTCCTGGCTATCCTCTCATTTCCTTGCTTTTCTTCATAGCTAGCATCCCTATCAGAATTTTTATGGGTTTTTTTTTTTTTTTTTTCCTTCTGTCTTTTCCTACAGGAGTGAAAACTCTGTGAAGCCTAAAATCTATTAGCTCACTGCTATCACTATAGTACCTAGAGTTGGATGTGGCACCTAGGTGACATTCAATGAATATTTGCTAAATAAATACGTAACTAGCAAATGACAGAAAATCTTCTAAGCATTCTGTCCTATTTTTCTAAATGGTGAAAAATTCAAAAAACTTGATATTATTGAATATAAAACCAGGGTGGACAATTGTTGTGTTCCATGATCTAGTAATTACCCATTAGTGTGGATGCTAGTTACTAAATATTTACATGTGATATATTGTGAACATTGTCTTCCGGTATGTCTAACATATTGGATTCAACCAGAAGAATATATGCAAAAGCTTCACTTTAGATACCAGAAGTTCTGGAAATCATACTTTGAGAATCACTAATGAAGTTACATAAAACAATTAATTTTCATCTTTATTAAAAATACATTACTTCAAAAATATTTAATTAAAAATAAAAATTATATATATTTAAATTATACAAGATGATGATTGGATATTTGCATACCGATTGCCATAATCAAATTAATTCCACATCCATCACTACCCATTGTTACAGTTTGTGTTCTGTGCATATGCATATGTGTGTGTGTATGTGGTGAAGACACTTAAAAAGCTCTCTTACCAAATTTTAAGTGAATAATGTTGTATTATTAATGATAGTCAACAGACTATATATTAGATCCCCAGAAAGTTACTTTAAGTAACATTTTCCCATTTCCCCCAAACCCAGACCTTGGTAACTACCATTCTATTCTGCTTCTGTGAGTTCAATTTAGAGTCTGCAAATAAGTGAAGTCGTATTTTATAGTATTTGTCTTTTTTTTTTTTTTTTTTTTTTTTTTGGCCAGCTTATTTCATTGTTTTAAGAAATAGTGATATAAGTTACTGAAAATGGCACAGTTTTAAAAATATACCTTAAAACATCTAGTTGAGCATACAAAAGACGTTGTTACCACAGGAATGTTCATTAGAGTCAACTGCTCTTGGGATTTGGATCTTAGATTTACTATGCATTACGTCCATGACCTTGAGTAGCTATAGCTATAGTAAGATTCCATTTTTCTCTCAGTAAATTGGATAAATAATAATCACTTTATGGAAATGTAAATATTAGGCTAGAGGTGGTGGCTCACCCCTGTAATCCTAGCACTCTGGGAGGCCGAGCTGGGTGGATTGCTTGAGCTCAGGATTTTGAAATCAGCCTGAGAAAGAGACAGACTCCATCTCTCCAATAATAGAAAAAGTTAGGTAGATGTTAGGGCAAGTGCCTGTAGTGGATTGTGCGTGTAGGTGTGCCTCAGCCTACTTAGGAGGCAGGAAGATCACTTGAACTCAGGAGTTTGATGTTGTAAGCTGGGCTGACACTATGGAACTCTAGCCTGGGCAACACAGTGAGACTCTGTTTCAAGAAAGAAAAAAAAGAAGAACCCAAGAAATGTGAATATTATAAGTGTTGTCAGAATTATTATTGCTGTATTAAAAGATAATTATAATAATTATTTTTATAACTAATATAATTAACTTTTGCAATGAGGCATTGCAAAAGTTAACCAATGCTTGTTTTCTCCATTTTCACCTTGCACCTTTTATTTATTTCTCTCAAAATCTTCTGTCACCAAACCCACACTGCCTAAATGCTGATTGCATTGGTAGGTTCACACTTTTGGTAAAGCAGATCTTTTTCCAAATTTTAGTAAAAAGAAATTTTTGCGGACAATCTAATTTATTTAAATTACTCCATCAGTTGTGGCTCACGTAGCATTTTATCTACATATCGTCAGACTTTTCCACTGTCTCGAGAGAGCGTTAGGGATTTGTGTGTGTGCTCTGTTTCTCCTCCAAGATCATATGCGCCTCCAGGGCAGGACGTGAAGGCTTTCATTGCTGTATGCCCTGAAGGATCTTAGTGCCCTTCACATTGTTAGTGCTTGAAAGGTTTGTTTTAATGACTTAAAATTAATTTGACAAGGCTCTTTCAGGCATATTTTATATTTAGCACATATGTATATTTAATAGTAACACAATTTTAATGTTACAATTTAAAGCTTTATAAGTATCATAATACTGTACCATCATTCTGTAAATTTAAGCTAATTTTGACCTTAATTCCAAGTATTGTGAATTATCTCTATTACTTATTACTAATAAGGTTAAGCATCTTTTCTTAGAGTTTCTGAAGATTTTTGCTCCCTATCTTCTGAATAGGGCATTTATAGGCATTTATAATCTTTAGTCTTTTGTTTAATGAATTATTTATTTGAAGAAAATCTGTATATATTTTGAATGCTACTTTTGTGTTATATTTTCAAAAACCCCCAGTTAGTAACTTGTCATTTCATATTAATGTGACTTTTAAGAAATATTTTTTATTTTGATGCTGCCAGATTTGAACATTTTTATTAATATTTGTTTGACTTTTAATATGCAAATCCAAACTTAGCTAGAATTCTTAAACACAGTCCCCTATTTTCTTGACATGTTAAAGCTTTGCTTTACACTAGGATTCACTCCACCTATCTCTAGACAGATTTCTTTGTTGTATGATGTGAAACAGAAATTTGTTTGTTTAATCCAATTTGGATATATAACTTTCTAATACCAGTTCTTAAGTAGTCTATCTTTTCCTCACAGATTTACATGGCCTTTTCAGAGATATATGAAATCTCTATGTATGTGTAAAGGCCTGTTCCTGTGGGCATATGTGTGTGTGTTTGCATGTGTGTGTGTGCATATGCCTATTCTTGTGATAATTACACATTAATTACTATGGATTGGCTTTAAATATTGATATCCAGTAAGATGAGTCCCTCCCAATAACTCTAATGTTTTAGTTCTTTGCCTCTTCTTTGTACATGGTTGGTACCTATTATTATGGGGAACTGAACCTCATATGAGAAAGTATTTATACTTTTATTTTTATTTTATTCTATCATTACTGGGTAGTTGTATTAAGATATTTCTAATGCATCTTTAACACATTTCTCTTGGATCACTTTGATCTGCCTGGCAGGACAGGCAACACAATTTGTAGAATTCAGCATAAAGTAGAAATATGAGACTCCTTGATCAAACATTATTAACAACTTTAAAATGACGAGAACATTAAATTAAACATTTCTTATAAATAAATGCGCAGGTGTCACTCCCATGGAGCCAGTCCTCCTGCTCAGTATATCCCCGTGGTGAGTGCTGCTTGCTTTTCAGTCATGCCTCACTGTCCTCCCTTCATCGAGTTTGTCCTTTTTTGGAGAGTCCATGCAACTCCATAGACATTACTAGTTCTTATGATCCTTCTCGACTGTCCTATTATTTCTCAACTCCACATTTGGTGTTCCCAAAGTTAATAACATTTTATGTAATGCCTTCACAGTTTTTAAGTTCCATGGGCTTTCTGCCCTTCAGATAACTCTACCTGCTTTCTCACTAAAAGCCTTTATACCCACTGTTCTGTCAACAAAATTCTTAACCAGATCTGAATACGGCTTCTCAAAAATCTAGGTTTCTGACCCAAATTTCACCATTCTGATATCCTTCACTCCAACTGAACCCATTTCAGTTACTATTATATCATACCTTTTAAAAAATGTTTCCATCGCAATGGATGTCAAAGCCATTACTTGCTCAATTGTATACTGAATTTCTTAGTATCAAGGAACTGGTTCAAATTTATCTTTATGATCTTAGACCTAATACGATGCATCACTTACATTTAGGTTTTAATAAAAGGTTGTTGGAATAAATTAGCAGATTTCTCTTAAATAGTATAAAAATGGACTTACAAATCTGTTCCTAAGCCCAGGAGAGATTTTTCCTTTTTCTCTTACTGGAGGAAAGCTCTTTTGCATTAGTTATCAGCAGTAAATTATATTTGAAAGCAGGTGGCATGAATCCTGCAATGTGAATAAGCTCTGGCTTCATTTTATCACCTGAGGTGATGTCTAATAAATTTATTAAACAAGGCTTTGATAGTGATTAAGGCAGAGATTCTTTGAACCATGCATATATGAAAGTGACCTTTGAATTCATTTTTTTATGAAAGTTTAGAAGGTTGACTGTGTAAGACCTGGCCAAAGACAAGTCACCACTACTACAGCTGAATATGGACAGCACTGCCGCTACCTTCAACTCATGACACGCTCTCCATAACTCCCTGATTCTGAAAGTTCAAAGATGCCCAAAGGCTTTCTCATCATTTCAAATGACAGAGCATTTGATCTAGACATCTTTATGTCAGACATGAGACTTTAGTATGTGAAGTTTCTCTCATTCCAGGCAGTAATTATAAAAAGTCTAGACTGAGAATTCTAAGTAAGAATAAACATTATTTTCAGAGAGGAGGGCAATGGGTTTCAGTAAATGGAAGTCAAATACAGATCACAGTAAGTACTCACAGAGGAGAAGGTGCTGTGATTTTGGCTGCCCACATAGTCTGGAATATCATTGCAAAGGCTGATAGATTCATTTTTCCCCCTTTAAAACACATAGCAGGTACGATTCTAGAAAGTGAGTGTAGACAGCTGGTCAGTTCAGAATAACTGATCCTGTACTCACTTCCTGATACCTTTTACCAGCCTTTTTTTATAATGTTAAGCAAAGATTAATTGAACACTTCTATGTTCAAGATAGAAGTTTAAACCTCTGATATCAAAGACTTTAATATATGATAGAAAAGATCTCACAAGTGTAGTAGTTATGACAATACAAAAGATAAGAAGAAAGGGCAGACTTACGCCACCTGAGTAGTATCACAAAGTAAAATTCTATAGCTGTTTGAGTTGAGAGACAAGTTCCAGGACAGATGAATAGTAAAAGCACGAATCAGAATATTCTTCTTACATGTGGTAAGGTTGAAAAATATTTTAAAATAGGAGTGGTGGAAAAACATAATGAGGAAGGGAAATTCTGACTACAATGGCAGCTTGATAACTAGGAAAATAAATCTCTTTTCTTTAGGTAGGCAATAAGGAAGTTTGAGCAGATTTGGAAAAATGAAGATTCTACTGTGAGATTGAGAGGGTTCTTAATAGATAGAGGAATTATTTTGATATATGGCTGTAAAGTTCAAGAGATATCTAATTCAAAGACAGATATCTGGAAGCCATTGATGTATTTAATGTATTGAGCACCAAGTATGTAACGGTCAGTGTTGTAGGCACAGAACTACCCACTTTCAAGGAGGTTACCTCTCGTGAGGCTTTTGACAGCCATAGAAGGAAAGAAACTCACCTCCAAAAACTATGTATCCTAAGAGATGGAAGCCTGGCTCTAAATACTGTGGAACTTTACGGGACAGTCAAGTAAGCAGTTGAGTCACCCCAACCAAGCTAGAAGACCCATGAAAAATAAATATTTTATCTTTTAGTTGGGGAGTTTCTATGGTTGAAATATCTTAATTGACACATCAAATATAATAAGGACTAAAAAACTTCAATGTATTTACCAACAAAACTTTTGTGTCTATTTGTTTGTTTGCATCTGGACCTTAAAAAAAAGAATTTTAGTGGAGTGGTAGGGAAAAGAAGTCATATTATAAATAAGTAGAGTTGTGAAAAAAGAGTGAAATTGTAGCAAGGGCATGACGTAGCAAGAGAAAATTTAACCATATTGAAGATCTAAAGGATTCTCCGGCAGTAGTGTCACCCAAGTTACTTTCTAACACTGAAGCACTTAATCAGGAAAACACGTATATATGCCACATCTATTTTTCTTTGATTACAAGGTTGAGTTAAAAAGTTTGCAAGTGACATAACACTGTGAAATGGTATTAGATAAGGAATCACATCGATATTGCAACTCCACACATATTCATGTTCTTTCCCTGGTTCTTTATATACACGCGTATCATAACTGGATAACAAAAAAGGACACATTAAAAGATGTCATTTAATGCAGTGAGCTTGAGTTATAGCTACGCATTGACTCAAGCTTAGAACCCCATCACTTACCTGTTGCAGGCATGTTTATGCCTCTGGACATGGGTTGTTGCTTAATGTTGTTAGATTCTGAAGTGAAATATTTTGGTTAAAATAATCATTGTGGTTTTGATGCCATTTTTGTTATGTGTTTCTCTAGAAAATTTCTAGATGTTTGTTCTTTAGGGCAGAGGTTAATGAACTACTTTTGGCCCAGGAAAATTATTAGATACCAGAAATCTAGAGTTTCTTGGAATCTATCTGATTTCAAAGACAAGATCTCTTGTTAAACATGTATTTGAATTCTTATGGAACATTTTTAGTTCTTTTATCTTGGACAAGTTATACAAACATCATTTTATTCCTTTGAAAAATAGAGATTATATTATTCAAGAATGTGTTATGTGAAAAATAGAGATTATATTATTCAAGAATGTGTTATGAAGTTAATACAAGAAACAAAATCAATGCTCCCTAAGGGTAGCTCTGAGCACAGTTTGCTCCATCATCTGGTTCTGTGTATTCTCACAGCATAAAGGAAACAAAACCAACCTTCCCTACTTCAATATTTTAAATACCAAGACAAATTTAAAGAACTGAAAAAAATATAGTATCTCATTGAAAAATTAAAATTTCTATACATTCTATAAGAAAAAACAACAGATATAGTAGGGAATAAAAATCAACAGAAACAAGGTCAAATAGGAGAAAGAAAAATAGTTCTCTTAGGCAGATACGTAAATGGATTCATATTTCATTTGGTCTAATTAACGTGCTTGTGGATATATAAGATGTACAAGAAATAATTTCCAAATAGTCTTCCTTTGTTTACATGATGAAAAATTAAGCTGTCTGACTGGCTATTTTAAAATCCAGGAGAATCCTGAGAAGTAAATGTCCATTTTCATTCAGGATTAATGATTCACCATTCAAGTGTGAAATTAGATAAATACACACTCCTTCATGCAGAGCTAACATTTTAAAATGCCCAGGGATTTTTGACAATGTCACACAGTGCCTCTTATTTTTCTTTCTACTCATTTCCAACAATTTGCAGAATAGTGTCAAAATTTTTGCCACTAAGGCCAATAAGTGATTTTATCATTCACTAAAAAAACGCTGAAAGTCACTCACAAAGTCCTCTAATTCTATGATAAAGCAGATAAAAAACAAAAATTTGCTTTTGTGCAAAGTGAGATGACAGCCTTTGGTTTCAATGACACTTGAAAGAGATCTTATGTAAGCCTCTCCATGAGAGGAACAGCATTTTTATCCACTGATTCATCTTCTCCCCTTTTTTCACTACTATTTGTGGAAATTGCAGCAACTGATGAAAAAAATACCTGGGTATGTGGTGAGCACTGGGCTCTCTTAAGAGACTTTTTTTTTTTTTTTTTTTTTTTTTTGAGACAGAGTCTCACTGTGTTGCCCAGGCTAGAGTCCCATGGCATCAGCCTACCTCGCAGCAACCTCAAACTCCTGGGCTCAAGTGATCCTTCAGCCTCAGCCTCCCCAGTTGCTAGGTACCTGGGACTGCAGGTGCCTGCCTTAACACTGACTAATTTCTTCTACTTTTAGGAGAGACAGGGTCTTGCTCTTGCTCAGGCTGGTCTCACACTCTTGAGCTCAAGGGATCCTCCCACCTCAGCCTTCCAAGATTCCAGGATTATAGGTGTAAGCCCCCAGGCCTGGCCCCTTAAGAGACTTCTAATATAGTAACTGTATCTGTATTTGCTCTGAAAAAAATTATGAAAAACGAGAACAGTGAAAGTAAGAGCCTGATTTTCTTTGTCAAAGAACAAAGTCCTTTCAAAGTTTTGATAAGAACAATTAAGTGCTTCCACATTGAAGATATCCTGACAGCAAAATAAGCAAGCAAATAAAATGTCAAACCAATCATATGCCAGAAACATACATTATTTTTGCGATGTAGATATTTTATAATGCTGGTGGACATTCTCCTGTCCCATGAGGAGACAGATGCAGCATCCTAGAATACATAATGTACCTCTTCAGGGGAAAAAGGATTATTTCCTTATATTGGGGCACTTTATCTGGTGTGTACATTAGCCTTGGTTCACATCCAAAGCTATATGACTAAGTCTTATAAGCTCAGTCTAAGAAAATAGGGTGACTTTGTACCCTAGATACAAAACAATACCTGTGAGATCTGTTGGAATTCAACAATAAACATTTGCAGACCTTGCTGATTCAATATTCAATTCAACACATTTGGATAAAGCCAACATTTCCCAGATGTTTCCCAATAAGGTGGCTGTGGAAACAAAATAGCATTGGAGAAGCCCCAACAAAGAGCTGCCATTTCAGCAAAATTTGAAGGGGCTCATTTGATTACCCAGTAAATGCCATTCCAGTGAATGCAATAATAGACGTCTCCAGGTCAGAGAGAGTATTCTGGCATCTGGATAGCACATAGGTACAGTACAATTGTACTCCCTGCTTTTTCAACAGTGGGAATATACTGAGAAACAGTCTGATGTGGTCAAACATGTGGGTAGAAACCTTGATTTTCATAGCCAACCATTTAAAAAAGTCAAAATGCATCAATGATGGGAGTTTCAACTCTCAAGAAGGAATCTGTCTCAAGAAATAGCTGTTAGGTTGTGTAATGTATCTCAAAGTTTTCAGAAAACACGCGTTTGTCTTGACCTTTTTACGAATCCCATAATTTTTGTTTTTCCTATAGGAAATGCAGAGGGTAAAGAATAATAAGAAAAGAATTACTCAAAGTATTCTTTGAGTCAACGTTAGATTACATTCGTGTTCCCACTTCTATTGCTGACCCCCCTTCAACACAAAAATATAATAATCATCTTAAGAACTACATGATTTCTCTTTCTTTGCATTAATTCTGACAAATGCACTTAGATAAAAGAGTGTTCAATGGCTCATTCAAAATCAGCTGGTAATAAATAAACTTATTTACCATCTTCTCCAGACAAACCTCCAGATAAAGTATCAGATGACAAAATGATAAGTCTGACTCTTCCTCTAAAGATTACTCTTTCTTTCTCTCTCTCTCTCTTGGTTTTTATTTATTTATTTTTTTTCTTCTCTGGCTATTGAATGACAATATCAGTTCCCTGCTCAGAGGAGGAAAATGGTTCATAGTATTTAGTGTTAAGGTCCTGGAGCAGATAGGGTATTGAGGAGAGGCCGGCAAAGATATCTGAGAGCCACTCTCAGCAAAGAACTTTAGTCATACCTACGCCAGCCAGAAAACCTTATGGCCTCTGGGTTCCTATAACTTGGTAATTATTACTTCCAATCTGTGGAAAATATTTTTTGAAACAGAGTCTTACTCTTGGTAGAGTGTTGTGGCATCATAGCTCACAGCAATCTCAAACTCTTGGGCTTGAGCAATCCTCTTGCCTCAGCCTCCCAAGTAGCTAGGACTACAGGCATGCACCACTATGCCCAGCTATTTTTTCTATTTTTAGTAGAGGTGAGGTCTCACTCTTACTCAGGCTGGTCTTAAACTCCTGAGCTTCAGCAATCCACCCACTTCAGCCTCCCAGAGTGCTAGGATTATAGGCATGAGCCACCATGCCCAGCCTGCGGAAAGGATTTAGCTAGCAGAAAAGTCCAATTACACTATCGATTGACTCAAGATATTTCAAAAAGTCAGTCTAGCAGTGTCTTAACTTAGATTTGGGGGTGAGACAAATATTATTTGTTCCTGCTCTCTTTTAAGTTTTATTTTCATACCAACAGCAATTATGTATCATATTCAGAAATGACATTTTTTAGCATTTGTTACCATGAATCACTTACATAGTGTTAACTCATCGTGGAAAGAAAATTAAGACATATAAAACTTTGCACTCAAAACTGTCCAACGTGGGAAATATCTACCTAGAAATTTTTAGCCATTTTTTAAAAGAGCTATTTCAAAAGATATATTTAAAAGATATACTCATTTAATTAAAATACTTCATTCATTTGGATATATCCTGCAGTCAAATCATGTCACAAGTAGGATCTACATGTAGTCCATGATACCATTTTAAAGTTCCCTTTGGAAAGTTTTGTCAGACCATTGGACAAGCTGCCTAACCAAGTGTACATCTCCCTTGCTGATATGGGTAGCTATTAAACTCAACTGACTGATGTTCTATACTTCCTAAATAAATTAACAAAAATGCATAAATGATGATTTCTGAATTCTTCTATTTGGCTTAGCCATCCTGGTATAATTTTCCCTTTTTGGTCATTGGCCAACTTTTCAGTATTGTAGAATTCTGCATATCAGAAAGTTGTTACTATATACATCTACCAATCATTGGTACTTTAAAAGAATGAATATAATTCTTGGTTATATAGTCTACTAAAATATGTAGCCTCATCTAGGGCATTTTCTAGATATTATGCCACTTATTTGATAGGTTTATCCCCTAACCCATTCCTCTGTTGATGCTGCTTTCCCTTCTTATCTCAAAAATAAATCTTAAATTGAATCTGTCTTTTCACCTTTCTAACCCAGGCCAAATAAAGCACAACATGGACAAGCTCTAACCTTTATGCCAAAGCTTAGCACCTCTGCCCTACATGTGATCAAGATCACACCCAACCTAGTAGACATTTACCAAGGGTGGAGTTTATGTGTGTGGGTGTTGGTGGCTGGAGACCCAAGGAAGACCAGTCCCAACAGCATAGGACTAAGAGGCAGACCTAAGTTTGAACTTCACTTCAAGAATCAAGACAATAATTCTTGCTGAGTTTGGCATGAAGGGTGAGGATATAGCCAGAAAAACCCATCACATTCAGATGTAGAATATTTGAACATAGATTGCGAAAACAAGTATTTTGACCAAGAACATGACAGGCTGCTGACTGCTGCTCCATTTCAGTCATTTGCACTGAGTGAAAGAGAACCTTTCCAAAAAATGTCCAGCCATATTTCTTCATGACATCAGATCTCAGATCTGGATTTTGTGCGATTTAGAAAAAAAAATTTTTTTTTAAATAATAAAAATGCAGTTTTGGTGCATTTGCGGAGGAGTTCATATCTATCATATCTAAAACATATGCATAAGGCTTTTATTAAAGATAATGAAAAATTCCACTAATTATAGAAGAGGCAGGAAGGACATAAATAAAGACTAAATAATTGAATACATATAGAGAGCAAAGACATAAAAGAACAATTACAAAGTGCAAAGGTTCAAAAGGTAGACATGAGAGTAAGGGGTCCTGACCTGATGGCAGTGGGAGACATGACTCACCCCCACCCTGCTGCTCCTTTCAGACTACAGCCCATTTTTTAAATGAACATTTGTCTTTAGACTCTTTCTGAGAAGCTGGGCTAGACTGAATATTACCAAACTGCAAAATGTATAAATTTTACATCATTATAAAACTTTTCACTGTATTATTAAACAGTTCATTATTAGAGACACATCATTAAGCTGTAGTGAAAAATTTTCCTGATGACACTACACTGGAATTCTCCAAGTTCTGCTCGGGATGGACATTTTACTTATAAATATTTATATCACTTATATATTTACTGTTATCACAGAAATTATTTTTATAAACTATGGATTTTCTAATATGTTAAACATATGTAATGTTTTTAATGCCTAACACCTAGAATTTCTTTTTCTTAATATTTAATTGAAAATCAGGTATAAAACAAAAGAAAAAGCAAATTCCTATGTTAAACCCTGATCCTGATGTGATTATTAAACTTGCTAAGCTATTCTCAACTACATTTCTTAGACATCTGATAGAAAGAGTCACAGATAGGAAGCTAATCACTTAAAATTTTAAAAAAATCTAAGAAATTTTATTTTTTTGGCAAATAATGGCTGGTCTTAGCCTTACTAAATCTGATGGATAATGATCCAACCATCCAGGCAACATTCAAACCCTACAAATTGGCATGATCTGAGATCAGGACATATGCATCTATTTTTCACTATTTTATACTGTAATTTAATGTGTATTCTTTAATTTTCTTTCCATATTACATAAAACTAGCACAAAAGACATTCATGAGAATGAAACACACTTAATTCAAAACATATTCATTCAGGCCATATGGTAAATTGTACCAAAGTTGCTCCCTTTAAAGTATGAGTTTTTACATATAGCTTAGGTTGATCTTTGAGAATATAAACATTTGCATTCATGCAAGAAATATTTATTGGCCAATGGTGTGCCAAGCAAAGCGTTAGACATGGGGGATAAATCAGTGAATATTTAAAAAGACAATATTCCTATTCTCAACCCTCACTGAATTTACATTTCAATGCAAGATAGGGATGTGAAGAGATGGTGAGGAAGACAATAAAAAACAAACAAAAATAAAAAAACAAAATAAAATCATGATAAATGTGACAAGATAAAGTGATGATGCAAGACTGAATATTTGAATGAAGCTGCTACATGATTAAGTTCTTATTGAAGAAGGTAAATTTAAACTGCAATCTTTCAAAAGGAGAAAAAATCAATAGCAGGCCAAAGAACATCCTAAGTGGAATTTTACAGCAATTAAAAAGCCCTATGAAGGAAAAGGTTTGGTTTGAGAAACAGGAGGAAAGCCATGTGATTAGAGAATAATGAGCCAGGGTGGCGAGGCAGGAGGCAAGACAGTGGGTGGTGGCTCACTAAGGTGGAAGGTCAGGACCTCATCAACTAATATAGCAACTTGTCCTCAGCAACTAAGGAAGTCTCCCCCAACACCCAAATACATAAACACCACTCTAGGTAAACGCCTACTAATAGGTGTGGTCCTGATCATACATAGGGCAGAGATGCTACGTCTTGGGTTAAGGGTTAGAGCTGCTCCTTTCTGTGCTTTATTTGGCATAACTAATGCTTTAGAAAATAAATTGAAATACCTTTCAATAGAGGAAGTTTCTGAGTTATAAACATCCAAACAACTTACTTACAACTTGCAGTTATGACAGAGACTACTACAGTAAGTTTTCAACTTACACACGTCTGCCTGACATACGAGTCTCACAAAAAAAGGCTATTACAGGTGATAGGTAAATGTATGTTTTTTAACTCACATACAAATTAAACTTAAGAATGAGCCTATAGAACCTATTTAATTCATAACTTGGGAACTTTGTGTATTCAAAAAATAAAATATTTTAGATAAAATTTTCAATTTCAAGTTCCTCTTGAAAAATCAAATCATCCCACTCTTGTCCAAGATCATCATGCCATTTAAATAAAGAAGTTATTTTCTGTTGTGCCACAGTACCTACTACTACTCCATACTGTCTCAATTCCATTCTACTTAATTCATTTATATTGACTTTTGCCCCTGTAAACTCTTGATTTTGTTATTTTATGCAGAAACCCTATGTACCTGTCTGTGTCCAATTTTCTGCTTTTTAGAAAGACTCCAGATTATAGACCACCCTCCTCCAGTGTGACCTCATCTTAATGAATCAGCTCTGTGATGACCTCATTTCCAAATAAGGTCACATTCTGAGGTATTTGACATCTTTAGAATTATTATGTCTACTTCACGACCATTGTCTCCTATTTTCAGGAGATGTTCAATCTGGAAACTATAGCTGTTGGGTCAATATATTAACTATGGTGGTGACTTGCTCAGTAAATACTTGATGATAGATTTATCATCATATATGAGTGCTTAACTTTTATGCAAATATTTCTGAAGTGCCATAATTCATGTCACCAATGCCAGGTATGGAGTGTTGATTCTGAATGACCCAAACAATTGCTCTTCAGCAAATGAGAACCCCCTTCCAGAAGACAGACAACTTAAAGCGTGCCTTATAAACCAAATCTGAATTTTTTTCAGAGGTCTGGAGGCCTGTCCTCCAGGAGTCCAGATTTTGGGATGATTTCTCAAGGGGTGTTGACAGGGCCTAGACTACAGCTGGTCAGTGCCAATTCTGCGGCACAGGAGTGAAGAGAGGATGGTTGGCTGAGAGGGAACCA
>CAUYPK010077321.1:0-10895 GCA_963574355.1 Loris lydekkerianus | reverse complement strand
AGGTTGCCTGCTCTTGCAGTTTCAGTCTTACCCATCATGGGGATACAAACATCAATGGTTTGGTCCCTGTCTTAGGTTGACTGAATGCAGAGTGATCTTACCCATCTTTGGGTACTATGAATGTAATCCACCATGCAGCCTATCCATATCCTGTCTTAGGTTGTCCCCGCTTTGGGAATCTTACCCGTCATTGGTGCTATGGAGGGTGGTGAGGAATAATAGTTAGATTCTTGGTTAATGAGCCAGTGATATTGGACCTCGACCTGATTTAACTGCCTCTAACCTTTTTTTTGGGATACAGGGACCAAAGGTGAAGGGTAAATAAGGGTAGTAGGGGAAGAAGGTAGGGTATTAAAGTCACTGGCTATTATGGTGTTATGGGATATCATATTTATGAAAGGTCTGTTTCATAAATCTGGGAGCATTTAAGATGGATGCATAAATATTTAAAATGGAAATTTCTTCTTGTTGTAATTTTTCTTTGACCAATATAAAGTGTCCATCTTTGTCTTTCCTACCTTTAGCTGGTTTAAATGCACTTGTATCTGAAAAGAAGACTGTGACCCCCTCCTTTCCTGTGATTTCCATTAGCCTGAAATAATGTTTTAATATCCCTCTAACCTGAGTCTTGTTTCATGAGTCAGAGATAGATGTGTTTCCTGGAGGTAGCATATGAATGGTTTTTATTTTTTTATCTGATCAGTCAGCCTGAAACTGAATTTTTATCTGAAAAGAATTTTTATCTCTATATGAAGTAAAAATAGTCTAGGAGAGACTTGTGCACATACTTTTTAAAAAGAAGTATTTTAATTTTTATTATTTATTCATATGATTATATTGCAAAATGTCAATCTACATATCCTTTTATGCCTATTTTCCAAAGAAGGTAGATTGAAGAATTTTATCTAGATATTATTTGCAGTTATTATCAAAGTGAATCAATACATGAAAAACCAAGTAATGTCAGAAACTTTATCCTTACTCATGTTTTATAGTTTTCAGGCCAAATGTCTTTTTCGTTTTTCTTTGCTTATGAAGCTCCAGTTTTCTTAATACATTAACATTTAACTTCTGGATTTATAAAGTAATTTCTGGTTCTTTTCATTCTATCAAACACATCCAAAATGTTAATGACCTGTTCATCAATGTTATATTTGCAGCTCTTCCTTGAGAAATCTGGTTTTGTGATATTTCTTGATCTCTCTCTTCAAGATTATCAAAATGCCATGGAATACAAAGTATTAACAAAAAATATCTACTGGGTAAGTATATCCATTCCATGTATTATCTTCTTGAATCTGATTTGACATCATCAACTTTCACAGCATAATAAAATATATCAGAATATCTCTAATACCCCAGAAGGGAAATATCAAAGGAAGATAAATATTTAACATGGAATCACATTTATTAAGTTCCTATATTGCTACATTGTGTTTTTAAATATAATAAAAGTGAGCTTGCAATTTTCAATATTTATACATTGCATGTAGATGACCTTAGCATTCCTTACAATGACACCTGTAGTGTTTCATACTCTGAGAAGTAGAGCAGAAACTCAACTTTGAAGCTTTTTCATGTGGAATACATGTTCTTTTACTATTTCTTGTGTTATGCATCCTAGCTTTAAATAGACATTTATTTGTATTTTCCAATAAAGTTCATTGTAACCATAATAATATGGAGACATACAACATTATTTTGTGCTTCACAAATTTTATGTATTTTTTACAAATTGAAGTTTTGTTGCAATCTTATACCAAGTAAGTCTACTAGTACTATTTTTTACCAATGACATGTGCTCACTTTGTGTCTTGTCAAGTGTTGGAAATTCACACAATATTTCAAACTCTTTCATTATTACTGTTGTGGTGATTTATTCTTAGTGTTCCCATTATAATTGTTTTGAGACATCAAAAACTGAACCTATATTAGACAGAGAAATTAGTTGTGAAACGTTGTGTGTGTTTTGACTGTTTTATCAACCTGCCAATCTCCTCCCTCCTTGTCTGTCAGGCTTCCTATTCCCAGACACAAAAATATTCACATATTAGCTTTAGGCCAAATATTAAACTTATAATGATCTTTAAATTTTCAAGTGAAGGTAAGAGTTGCATATCTCTAATTCAAAAGCTAGAAATGATTCAACTTAGTAAAGGAAAGCATTTTGAAAGCTAAGATAAGCCAAAATCTCATATTTTTGTGATGTATAGCCAAGTAGTAAAATCAAAGGAAAAATTATTGAGGAAAATAAAAAGTGGTACTCCAATGAACACACAGTGATAAGAAAGCACAACATCGTTATTACTAATGCGGAGGAAGTTTTACTGGTCTGGATAGATCAAATCAGCTACAACATTCCCTTAAGCCAAAGTTTAATTCAGAGCAAGGTCCAAAACTACTTTAATTCTATAAAGGCTGAGAAATGTGTAAAAACTGCATAAGAAATATTTGAAGATAGAGAGATTGATTCATGATGTTTTAAAAAAGAAATCATCTTCATAATATGAAAGTTCAAGGTGAAGCAACAAGTGGTCATGTTGAAGCTACAGCAGGTTATCCAGAAGATCTAGCTAAGATAAATGATTTGGATGGCTGTGTTAAACATATTTGCAAAGTAGACACTCTGATGGAAGAAGATGAAATCTATAGGACTTTAGCAGCGAGAGAGGAGAAGTTAATATCTGACTTCAGAACTTCAATGGACAAGCTGACTCTCTTGTTAGTGAGTTATGTAGCTGATGACTTGAAGCTCATGCTCATTTACCATTCTGAAAATTCTTGGGTCCTTAAGAATTATCATAAATTTTCTCTGCCTGTGCTCTATAAATAGAACAATAAAGCCTGTGTGATAGCACAATGATTTACAGTAGGAACATGTGTGATAGCACAATGGTTTACTTACTGAACATTCTAAGCCCCTCATTGAGATCCATGGTCAGGAATAAAAGATTCTTTTTAAGATAACTGCTTATTGACAATGTACCCAGTCACCCACGAGTTCTGATGGAGATGTACAACAAGGTCAGTATTTTAATGTCTGGTAATATAACATCCACTCTACAGCCCTGGATTAAGTAGTGATTTTGACTTTTAACTATGGTTATTTAAGAAATACATTTCACAAGATTATAGCTATATATAGATAGTGATTGCTCTGATGGATCTTGGGAAAGTAAGTTGAAACCCTTCTGGAAATGATTCACCATTCTAGATGCCATATGGACATTAATGATTCATGATATTCATGATAGAAAGTAAAAATATGAATATCAATAGATTGGGACAGAAATTGATATCAAGCATCATGGATGGCTTAGAGGGATTCAAGACATCGGAAGAGGAAATAAATAACTGCAGATGTGGTGTAAAGAGAACTAGAAGAGAGAACTAGAAGCGAAGCCTGAAGATTTCACGGAATTGCTACAACCTCATGATAAAACTTGAACAAATGAGGAATTATTTCCTTTGCATGAGCAGATAAAGTTGTTTCTTGAGATTTAATCTTCTCATGGTGAAGATGCTGTGAACACTATTGAAATGACAAGTGTTTTTGAATTTTGAATAAACATAGTTGATAAAGCACCAGCAGGGTTTGAGAGGACTACCTTCAATTTTCAAACAATTTCTACTGTGGGTAAAATTCTATAAAATAGCATTGCATGCTACCAAGAAACCATTTATGAAAGGAAGACTCAATCAACATGGAAACTTTATTTAATGGTTGCAACCATCCCAACCTTCAGGAACCACCACCCTGATCTGTCAGCAACCATCAACATTTAGGCAAGACCATTCACTAGCTAAAGATTATTAGTCATGGAAGGCTCCAATGATCATTAGCACTTTTAGCAATAAAATATTTTTAATTATGTATGTTTTTAGACATAATGTTATTGTACACTTAATAGATTACAATGTACAGTATATACACACTCTGGTTTCTCTTCAGAACACATAAATCTTGCGCCTTTTACAGTGTAGAGTATAAACATAACATTCACATGCACTGGATACTAAAAAAATTGTGTGACTGGGTTTATTGCTGTATTCACTTTATTGAGGGGTTCTGGAGCCAAAGCCACAATGTCTCTTACAGTTACATGTTCCTGTATATTGTACTGAGCACTGACTACAGGCAGTATTGTGCTAAGTGCAACACAACTGTCATCTCATTCACCTTTCATAGGCAAATGAATCATTTTGCATATGAAAAGCATAAGGCACAGATGTTAAATTTAAATAGCTGGTAAGCACTGAAGGTCACTAGATGAAATTTAAACCTAAGAAGTATTTAGCATAGTGTTAAGAACCAACAACAAGAAGAGGGGAGAGCACCAGAAAAAGAATCCCAGGAGTTTCATAGAACAGATCTCTGGGACCAGATAGTCCCAGGTAGTCCTGGATTTGACTTCAGATCCTATCGTTAATCCTTCCTTGATAAAATTATGCTGTATGTGATGGTAAATAATGATCAGACCAAATTGTACAAGGACAAATATATGTTGAAGCCAGTAATAATTAAGGAAAGAAAGCCCACAGAACCATGACAGAGGGAGGAGTCACCTTGGTCTAGGCTGAAGGACAGTGTGTTCTCCTATTCTACTCTAGTCAAGCTCTCTTAAATCCTTTGCTATGAAATTCATGTACATATTTTGTGATACACTATGTATAGATTTTTGCTTAATACATAGCCAAGACTGATATTCTAACACATGGCTATCTATATATTTATTTTAGTGTATTTATAGAACATTATAAATTATTTGGCAGGCTGAATTTGCTTAGCTTTTCTGATCCACATATTTTCAATGAGCTATGTATTAATGTTTACCATTTCACGATGATGATTTGAGTGCATTAGGATGCTAAAGTTATCAACATTTAAATAGCAACTGAAACATGGTCCTCAAGTTATCCTATTTGTTGAGATCCTGTTGATAATATAAAACTCACTTTTTAAATAATATAAATAAATATAGCACTATCCCTTCATAAATAGAAATTATATGACAATTGAAATTGATAGATTTTATCACTATGAAATTTAGGTTTAACACAAAATAGCACCATGTTAACAAAATTTATAAGTATGATCTATGGCTTCCACACTATGCCAGGAGCAGAGGCGACAGTCGTAATTTAAGTGTACCTATGGCTCTTCTCCAGGAACTTGAAGTTTGGTGATATAAACAAGAATTTACATAAAGTATAGTATTAATATCCCTACGGGTAATTACATAGGTTATTAAACGAATACAGAGAATTCTTGGGCATAGGGCACGGGAACTGACTTGGATGAAGAATTCTCTCAAAAATTTTTTTCTCTTGGTTTTCACAAAATATCCCTTTCATTTTTTTCATTTTGAAAAAGGGCTTTAAAGAAACATCTGTAGATATAATTCAATAAACTCCTCACATAAACAGAAATAAGTGAACTTATAATAAAACCTACCATGTAACACAGTTCTTGTATTTGAGACCTTATTTGGGTGATGGAATTAAACCTGAAGATTTGAAACCTGAAAGTTCTCCATGAATTTAATCATTTTCAACCCCATATCATATTTATTTCAGAGGTTGTCCATATGGCCAATTGAGGTTTATTGGAACATTTTCTCCCGGACTATCTGGTCCCAGAGATCTGTTCTATGAAACTCCTGGGATTCTTTTTCCGGTGCTCTCTCCTCTTCCTTGATGATGGTTCTTATATGACTCCTTTCTCTTATTTGACACATTCCTATAGAAAACTATAATGCCACTCTGATTTTCTGATTTTAAATTTATGAAATTCTAGACTCCATATCAAAACTCTATTTGTTTCTTAATTTTTTCTTGTTTAAATATTTATATTTCTGCATTTAAAAAAAAACAGGTATTGAGTTACTTTTCTCTGATAAATACTATGCTAAATGCTGCTGAATCAGAAGTAAAGATACTTTGTCACCCCTGAGGAAATTCATGGAATTCAAGATACAATTACTAGCACAAATAAAATGAAATAGAGATGGGGAATTTTTAACAGGTGGATAGGCTTGCATTATTGAATATCATAATAATTTTAATCACTATGCCATTGTTATGAACATGTACATAAAATATTACAAATCATATTTATATAAATAAATTTTACACAGCAAACAGAGCCATGTAACCAAATGCCAGATGCTTATATATATATATATATATATATATATATATACATTTTATATATATATATATACATATATACATTTTATATATATATAAACATTAATTGGAGATCCAGCAACTCCCCTGAAGTTTTCTCACAATCACCATCTCCTCTTTACATTTTAAATTAATATTATGTCTTTTTCACTAATTATGTCACATAATTAATATTATGTCAATATAAAATGGAATTTTATAATCTGCATTCTTTTACTTCTGTTTCATGTAATAATAGCTTTGTTGTTGCTATGAATATTTTTCATATACATATTTTTGGTGTACACAACCATTATATTTCATTGAGACAGGAGTATATGTAAATACCCTTGACATATTTATACAATGATGTTACAACATCACAAATCACTTGGTGACTAAAGATGGCTAATGTTTTGAAATTCACTATTATCTGCATTAAAAAAAAAATTATGTCCATGAATTAGAGGGTTTCCCAATACTTATAGTTAAGCAGCTCATATATGCTAAAGACTTAATATGTTATCTAACAAGCATTTATAAGAACCTCGTGTAATGTATTTAATTATTTGCTTGCTTGATAGTTTATGGAACTGCATATGTATATGCATTTGATAATTTTATTGAATATGTTTTGCATTATATCATATCCTTTTACCAAAGCTAACATCTACAGAACAAAAGTGATAACATAGGGAAGATGACATTGCAGACACAATAGAACTTAAGTTTGTTTATAAATTAGGTAATGACTGAATCATACGGTATGTGCAGAATTAAAAAAGAAAAGTAAAAAGTCCATCTTCTTTTCATTCTCCTTGTCTCACCTCTCTGTGGAGTTTAAAAATAATTGCTGCCTCACATTATGCTTATGAACTCTATACTGTAGAATAGAGAGCAAAAGAAAAACAAAAAACCAGCTATGGTTGAAGTTAAAAAGAAACAATAAAAAAGCAAATATGTAATTACTCACTCTGAAGTCAGACCAGGAGGATGGAAGTAATAGTTTTCCACTTAATTTGTAGACATTTTTAGTGAACAAATGCTCTTTGTACTCTAGTTTTCCTCTTCTTGAAAAAACAAAACAAAGAACACAAGCAATACTTTTCTGCATTTAGTTCTCCAAAACAATATACCTTTGATTTACAAATGAGAGTCGCCGTATGTACAAAAATCACTCTGGCATGTTTTGAAGAGCAGTGTACTGCGTGATTGCATATTTTCTAGAACAAATACAAAAAAATGAATTTCAAATTAAATTGATTCATACAATTGTCCCCCATGGTCTCAAAATTAGCTAAATTGAATTGAGCGTCTGAGAGTGTCCTGTAGGTACCTCATTCTTGGGTTATAATCTGTTGTAGTATTTCACCATTTATTTTAACTAAGAAAGAATTTAAGAATTAGAAACTCATAGGAACATGAAACAATCTCAAAAATATTTTTATTAAGGAGATGTTAAACAACAGCAGAACAGTCTGGCTGTATTTTGTGTGTGTGTGTGTGTGTGTGTGTGTGTGTGTGTGTGTGTCAGCTCCTCAAGCTTTTATGTGTGGTTTCTTTTTCTTTTTTGGTTCTAATTTCTTTGTTTAAAAAAAAACATTTAATTTGGTAGCAAGTTAGGTTTAATGATGTCTTCACCTATAATATCACTATGTTTAAAATAAAAATTAAAAAATAATAATTTGAATATCATTGGTGGCATGGTAGTATATTGAGGCAAGGGAATTCTGGTGTGAATGTAGCTCAGCCACTTTTGGGTTGAGTCACCGTAAAGAAGCTTGCTTCGCACGTGCTCAAATTCCCTACAAACTCACTTGGAGAATGAAATTGATTGTCTAGCTAGTATTATTGTAGGCAGAATGTCATGTCTAAGAAGAAATTTCTCCTTAGACTTCACTATTTCACTCATTCATTGGCATTGACTTTGACCAAGCAAGTCAGAAAAATGCTCAAATTTTTCCTTTTGTCTTCTCGTCCCTTTGGCACAAATCATTACCAAACTTCTCTTCAAATACTCTCATGAGGTATCATGGACAGAAATACTAGTATTTCATTTGCAATGTTTCTTGCTCATCATGAAATCATTGCAAGTCTGCAGGCTTCGTGCCTGAGAATCCATACTGACACATACTCAGTTAAGTCTGTTTAGTCAAACATTAACTGTGTACCTATCTCCTATCCCTTGTGGCCAAAATAACATAAGCAATGCAGGCTTAGGTCAACATTATTTCTTCCCTCCTCATCTATTAACTACTCTTTTATAGCTACTTACTCACCTAGATATTTTTCTCTTTGCAGATATAATAGAATACCCTTGCACATTTTTGCCCACTCCACAGACTTTAATTGAAAAGAAAAATTTTGTTTGCTACAATTATATATCTTAGACCAAGTAGGAAATAAAGTATACATTTATCTAGTAGTTATCCATCCCCTTTTTGTGATAAATATTCTTACAACCTTCATAAATATCTGCTAAAGCCAGATACGTGGTTGCTATTTGTTGCCACTTTCTCCCCTTCACTTCTTAATTGCAATTATCAAGTATTAGCTCAACCTCTTCACTATTGCTCACAGCTGTCTACTTTATACCAATCCTCTTGTGAATTTCCTAATCTAAATTAAAATCACATCCTGCCTAAATTACTACAATAGACACCTTTTAGGTCTTCTCACATCCTTTCTCATCACACATGGCATGATCATTCTCCCTAGATTCTGTTCTAAATGTGACCCTGCCCTGATTTATCTGGTATATATTCCCTCATCATGGCTAATATTAGGATAGAAAAATGAAGGTAGACTTGAGAAGAGCTGTTATTTAATCTTTTAGTCATGATATGTCTCTTATAGCATCCTGCAGTCTGACCTGCTTTTTAATGCTCCTTCACTGTAATACCAATTAAAAATTATGTTTTGTTTATATTTACTCCTGTACATTTTTTTGCTCCGTGATAGCAGAAGTAATCCTTTCATGATCATTGCTGCTGCTACTTCTTTGTCAAATATTGTGGCTATTACTTAATACAGAGTGGCCATAAAATGTGTGTGCAGTTTAAAATGCATATAAACTTTATGGCCACCCCATATTTGAGAAATATCTTTTTAATAACTAAATGTGTGTGTATGTATATGTATAAATGCAAATAAAATACTTTTATTAATCTAAATTCTTATGAGTTTGGTGGGCTCCAACTCTAAAAAAATTTTGTTAGCAGCCCAAAACCCTAATCAACTGTCTAGGCAAATGGATTAGTCAAACGAAATACATACTCAGCTAAATACACTAGTTAAATGGAAATGTATGTGCATATTTCCTAAGATAGATTGCAAAATATCGAGAAAAATTTTATGATTGCTGACTTAACAACAGTACAATTTTATTTAAAGATAAGAATTTGGCGAAGAAACTAATATTATAAAATTAAATTAATATGTACTATTGTATAATATTTAAATAGTTATATGTGTTATGCATGTTTATGGAAGTTTTAATACTATCAGAATTTGCCCTTGTGAATGATGTGCTTTCCTCCTCATTTCTTAAGAAAGTAATAGATGTCATTTTGAAGATGCCATTGTTTTGTCAAATCTTTAAGGTCTTTAAGGATCTTTAAGGTCAATACAGTGCCAAAATCACAAATCATTTACAGCCATCAGTCCTTCTTATCCCAGTAGAGCCATTGTTTAACTTTGTCTTTCTTTGACTTGCATGCAATAAAAAGGGTAGAAAGAGTCCTCGTGTTTTTAGCATACTATGATACCAACCCAGTTCAGTAATTGATTTGGTTTTAGCCTTTGCATACTGTCTGTAGTTGCAGCTCTTCGGATTTTATGCTTTCAGTTTGAAAAAGTTTATTTTATTTTATTTTTTTCAAGAGCAGCTAGCTGTTAACAGTAAGAAGAGAAAAACAAGATTTATCTTATCCAGCTCCATCCAAAACAAGGTGCTATGTTTTCTGTGACTTCAGTTTGACAAGTAAAACCCTGGGCAGGCATGTAGCATCACTGCTTGTCATGAAAAGGCAACAGAGTGGAAAAGACAGAAGATAGTGTAGAAATAAGCAAGTGTGGCCGGTAACTAATTAAGATTAGGAATGAGCCAGTGAACGATTTTCTAAATCCAAGACACCCAATCCTTCCCTATCTACCACAATACAAAATATATGTAACTGCTATGCCACAAGCTCTTCTTAGAAAATAAACTCTTTTCCTAAAAAATTTCAAAGTAAAAATGGTAGATGCAAGGACAATCTAAAGCCGAGTTAAAAATATGTAATAACCCTGCATTTGTAGTACAAGGCTATCTCATTCAGAAATCAATATTGATTTATTCCAAAGTAGGAGATCAAATATTATTGTTTCCAATTTTTAAATAATTTTCTCTCTTTCTCTCCTTCTTCTCTCTTTCTGCTAGTATATAATATGCATGTGTACATATATATACTAAGCTGAATATAAAAAAACATAACAAAGATTAGATATTATATAGTCTAGCTCCTTCACTGTTAATTTTTTCCACATTTCATTCCCAATAGAATTTTTCTCATTTTTTTATTTTATTTTATTATTATTATTTTTTATATTTATTTATTTATTTATTTATTTTTTATTGTGGAGAAGGGGCGGGGAAAGAAGGCGGGGGAAGAGGTGCGTGACAGGGTCGGGCCAGTGGCATGGTACCACATTGGCTGTATCTAGGTAGAGGCAGTTTCAGGCCGGGC
>CAUYPK010077319.1:0-33669 GCA_963574355.1 Loris lydekkerianus | reverse complement strand
CGTAAACAAAAAAACTATTTGTGGGACAGCATGGATGACAAAATGGTCTACTGTGTAAATTTTAGAATGAGGCAGACAAAAGTTGGAAGGCCGGTTAATTTTCCCCTCCTTCTCCTGCTTCAGCTTCATCTCCCTGGGTATCCGATGTCCACAACTGGTAAAAGAAAAAAAGAGACTTTTCAACTTGTTTCAGTTTTGGGGAAAAAAAAATAAAATTTTCATATATATGCCACAGTATCAAAATGTTACAGTCAGAAAGCATTCTTTAAAACAGCAGCACTGAAGATTATCTTCAAGATACAAAAACACCTCAGAGTACAGTAAGTTTATTTTTTCCCTAATCATTTTGTAAGCATGGTAAATACACAACAGAGTTGGGTGTCTTCAATTATCAGATACAGTAAACTTCTGGTATTCATACAAGATGAACAGAAAGTAAAGCTAAACTACAAATCTAGCTTTTCTGACATTTTTTAGCTTAGAAAAACACCGTTGTGTATCTGCATGATTTCAAAATAAATGCTGGACAAAATGAAGTATGCTCAGACCCGCATCTTCTAAGAGGTAAAAAATGAAAGTTATCCTCATAGTGGTAGTATTATGGATTCTATTAATTTTTTTCATTAATGTTATAATTTCCAACAGGTTAAAAAAAATTGAAATTATTTTATCATAATTGCTTTAAAGAAATGTTTCCCAAATCATCCATTAGTTTATTTATTAACCAAATCTATTTCTAACCTTTTGGAAAGGAGACTATTTCCAAGGTCACATCGGTAGCCAAATTAGAAATTATAATTAGAAATTATCTCTAATGTCTTGTTCCAGTTCTAACTTTCAAGAATTCTTGAGTTTTCTATACAAACATGTAAAAATTAGTATTTCTCTTCTTAGAGTAATGTGTCAACAATCTTGATCAAGCAAGCTCAGACTCAAAATACTGGTTTAAGGTTTTTAGGAAAACTTCTTTTCTTGATTGATAAATGATCCAATCAACCTATAATGGTAACTGCAGATCCTATTAAGGCCCAGAGCCAACCCAGACCGAACACCAACAGAGTGACAATTGGAATGTGTTTCTTCTTACTCAGTTGTTGCAGTACACCCTTCATGCTATACTGATACCAAAATTCAGCTGTGAGTATATAAGATCAGGACTTCTTAAAAAGAGGTGAAAACACAACACAATAACTAACTAGGTTTCAAGTTTCATCTTTTTAAAATGTCATTTCCAACCAGAAAAGAAAAACTCTTAAGACTATAATTAGTTAACAAAGTACTTCTTTCATCTGATATATTTTCTTTACTAAAAGTTTATTCTCTTGACTAAAAAATCTCACAAGTTTATAGATTGCCCCAAATTCCACTTACTAAAATAGTAACAAACAAGTATACAACACTGTTCAAAAGCTCTACACTGAGAATATTCAGCACTAAAACACAGATCATGGCTGAGCTCTCTGGGAGGCAGAGGTGAGTGGATCACTTGAACTCAAGAGTTCAAGACCAGCCTTACCCAAAATGAGACCCTGTCTCTACTAAAGTACAAAAACTAGCTAGGTGTTGTGGCAAGTGCCTCCACTACTCAGGATGCTGAGACAAGATCACTTGAGCCTAGGAGCTTGAGGTTGCTGTGAGCTATGATACCACAACACTCAACCCAAAGACAACTGAGACTCTGTCTGCCTCCCACCCCAAAAAAATTAGAAATATTCCTTCTTGCAGAACAATGTAATCTCCTCAAACACATCCTTAAAGTTGCTATGTACTTACTGTCAAGTTGTCTCTCAGCAATTGCATTATTAGCGTGCTGTCTTTGTATGTCTCTTCACTTAATGTATCATGTTCAGCAATGGCTTCATCAGAAGCTGTCTTTGCAAGAGAGCAGGCTTTCTCTGGGGAGTTCAGAATCTCATAATAGAAGACAGAGAAGTTAAGGGCCAGACCCAATCTGATAGGATGTGTTGGCTGCATTTCCTTTTTGCTAATTTCAAAAGCATCTTGGTACGCCTGTTGTGACTGATCCACAATTCCTTTCTTTTCTTTCTTTTTTTTTTTTTTTTAAGTGTGTAATTCACTGGCTTTAATATATTCACAGAATTATACAACTTCAGTACAATCTACGTTTAAAACAGTTTTCATCACCACAAAATGAAACCTGTACCCATCAGTAGTCACTGCCCTTCCTCTACTCTCCACTCTCCTAGGCTTTCAGGACTTCAGTTGCTTTTATTGCCAAATAATAATACTATATATGAATATAGCATATTTTGTCTATCAATGTTAATAGACATTTAGGTTGTTTCTACTTTGTAGCTATTATGAATAATGCTGCTATTGACATTCACGTACAAGGTTTTGTGTGGATGTATGTTTTCATTTCTCCTTAGTTTACACCTGGGAGTAGAATTTTGAAGTCATATGGCAAGTCTACGTTTAAACTTTTGGGGAACTGCCAGACTGTTTTCCAAAGTGATTGTACCATTTTACATTATTTCCAGAATATAGTAAGAATTCTTACAGTTCAATGATAAAAAGACTGACACCCAATTAAAAGAATGGGCAAAGGTTTTGTGTAGCTGTTTCTCCAAAGGAGATATATAAATGGCCAATAACCTCATGGAAAGAAACTCAACATCATTAGCCATTAGGGAAATGCAAAACAAAAGCACAGTGAGATACCACTTTATACTTGTTATGATGGCTATAAGAAAAAAGACACAGAATAACAAGGATTGGATATTAAAAAATTGAAATCCTCAAATACTGCCGTGGTAATGTAAAATGGTGCAATTCCTTTCTTATCATCAGCAGCAGCAACCTCAGTCAAGTAACGGTAGTAATCTCCTTTCATTTTCAAATAGAAGACTTTGCTCTCTGCATGTGAAGCACTGGGAATCAATCAAGAACTTTTCCAAAAGGGGCAGTACATCATTGCAGACATCTCTTAGCTCGGTTTCAATTTTCTCTCTGTATTCTCAAGCCATCTGCTGTTTTTTCTCAGCACCTTCGTCTTTTGCGCAATACTTGAGACGACCCTCCAAGATGACCTATGGGCTCCTATGACATTCTTTTTTTTTTTTTGTAGGGACAGAGTCTCACTTTACCGCCCTCGGTGGGAGGCCGTGACATCACAGGACTCACAGCAACCTCCAGCTCTTGGGCTTCCGCGATTCTCCTGCCTCAGCCTCCTGAGCAGCTGGGACTACAGGCTCCCGCCACAACGCCCAGCTATTTTTTGGTTGCAGTTTGGCCGGGGCGGGTTTGAACCTGCCACCCTCGGCGTATGGGGCCGGCGCCCTACTCACTGAGCCACAGGCACCGCCCTCCTACAACATTCTTATAAGCAACTGAGAGAAGATTCCTCTCCTAGTTGGATAATTCAGCTCCTTGCTCAGTTACAGACTTCATGCAGACTGCCATGTCATCATATCGCTCAGCCTGCTTGGCCAGTTTGGCGTCTGAACCAGCTCATTTTTATCCATGACTGGATGCTCTGTGTCCGGACTGGGTGGCGGCGGACGGACGGACGATCAGCAGTCTCTGGGTGGTGGCAGTGGCGAGGCTGAGACTCTCTAGCCTAGAATAAATTAAAGTGAAAGTTTTTATAGACACTATTGAAGAACAGTCTCTGGGAATCCATGGATAAAAGAGATGCTCTATCACAAAGGAATCGCCATATGAGAATTACCTTCTCACACAAAGGTTAGACAGCTGTTAGTGGGTGCAGACCCCTAGCTAGTGTGCGACCTACCCTAACAATGATTGAAAACTGGAGGTTGGGGAGAGACGCCAGTGTATGAAACCTCATGATCATCTGGCAGAAATGAATAAAATACGGGCCAGCACAGCCTTTTATTAAATTAAGCTAATACAGAGTAACTAATCCAAACACTACCCACTGTCATTAATCAATCATAGCTTTTTGTTGAAAAGATAATATTATTGATAATGAGTTTCCCTCTTCTCAAAGTAAAATCCAGAGTTTTGTTAAATATTAGTGGAAACCATAGATTTTTTTACCTATTATAATTTTTAGTCTGCCTGAAGAACTACTTTACCTTTAAAATTTTTTGGATGAGTCATTTCAAAGAATATTCCACTTTGATGAATAGAGGGGAAAAAATTTAAGTAACAGAATATTGATTTTTCACTTGCCTTCTTTAATCTCTCCCTTATACAAATTTGAAAATTAGGAGCAGTTCATCAGTACCAGCCTCATATTGTATGTCCAACACTGGGGGAGTATTTGCATAAACCAGACTACACCCCTATGGTAGAATAATATATTGGTATTAAAAATGATGTTGAATGAAATGGGAAAATATTTTGGGTATCATTTTCAGTTTTTAAAAAAGAAAAATATAAAATTGCATAATTAGAAATGTACTACATTTTAAAAAGTAACAAATGGACAGAAACTAAAATGCTATCTAAGATGATTTCTTGGTGCTGAGGTTACAGGGTTTGGGTTTTCTTTTTACTCATTTGCTTTGGTTTTCTCTGCTTCTCATTTTTCTGAAATGAGCAAATATTCATTTTATAATCCTAAAATGTAAAAGATTACAAACAAAAAACTCGGTTATTTTTATTCATATATATTTCCTTCATAATTCTGCTCTGGGTTAGTTCTCTGAAGGTCAGACACACAGGAAAGTCAAATAGATAACCAGGAAAGGAGGAGTCCCAGCAAACAGCCAGGCCTAAGGCCGGGGGCAGGGAAGGCAGGAAAGCCCAAGGCAGAGGGAATGCAACCTACGGTCTTGCCAGTTCTCTCCTCATTGAGCCCTTTAAATGGCTTCCTCATAATCTCCGTGTAATAACCACCGAGGGATTTCAGGTCATGACTCAGACAAGATTTTCTGTTACTATATTTATTGGTATAAAAATCAACATCACATAAAACATCTTTGCTTAAACTGCTTTTCATAAAATAGTGTTATGTTCCAATTGGAGAAAAAGCCTGTTTACACTTAAGACATCACATCTCAATCTTTCCAGATATTGATACTTTAAACTTTTCCATTGCAAACAGATGTAATTTTTTCTCCTCTCTTTATATCTAAACGTGTCACTTCCAAGGAGAAAATGTACAAATTATCGAAATTTTGATGATTATGTACTCAGAGCATTGTTACCACTGAAAAATGATATTTTGCTAAGGAATTTAAGAAACAGGGATCCCTGTAAGAATTTCAGAACCAATCTGTTCTATCTTTAAAGAACAATTCTATTTGGTATCATTCTTGACAATTTGATTTGCATACTATATTCATGAAGCTTAATTACATTAGCATAATTGTAGTACTGGGCTTTAAAAATATGTAATTTAACTCTATCATATTTAGATTTTCAGGGACTTTGTGTTGCTTTTGAAAAACTTCCAATGACAAAAACAAAAACAATCAGACAAGAATCTTTTTTCAAGAATCTAACTGACTTATAATTTCACAAATAAAAACAGAAAGTCAATAATAACTTGACCTAGCCCAGCCTTTTCAGGAGCTAACCCAAATAATGCTTCAGAACTGTTCTAATAGCACCGTGAGGCAAACCAGGACTCCTGCTGTTTCTCCTTCTCTTTTCCACCTTCATCAAGCAATGTAGCTTTATGCCTGAATATTAGAGCATCTGTTTTAGGTACAGAGAAGGAAAAAGATGAAAGAGAATTCACAAAGGGAAAAGAAAGGATAAAAATAGACAATTATTTAAAATAAAAAAAGAATAGAATAGGACAAAATGTGAAATTCATAAATACTTCTGCATGAGAGAAATTGAGATAATAATATGGTAACAAATGGGCCTACAATTTTTTTCCTTCCAACCATACTTTTATGCATATAAATATTTAATTTGCAAGGTTCTAAGCTAATCTTTTCTACTTGAAAACATTTTTAAACTATGATTTAAAAAATTGTTTCTTAAAAGTCATGACAAATAGGGTAGGCATGGTGGTTTATCTCTGTATATAATCTCAGCACTCTGAGAGACCCAGGCGAGGTGATTCCTTGAGCTCAGGAGTTCGAGGCCAGCCTGGGCAAGAGTGAGACACCATCTCAAAAACAAATAAACCAACGAAAAAAAGCCAGGTGTTATGGTGGGCTCCCGCAGTCCCAGCTACTCAGGAAGCAAGAGGAACACTTGAGCCCAAGAGTTTGAGGTTGCTGTGAGCTATGATGCCACAGGACTCTACCCAGGATGACAGAGTCTTTTTTTGATATTTTTGTCTAAAAAAAAAAAAAAAAATTAGGACAAATTGTAAGACATAGACTTGTATGTGCTGAAAATTCAGTAAATTTTAGTGTACATGATATTCATAAATTAATCATCCAAATTACTCTATTAAATGTGAAAATGTGAATACACTGAAGTTGGGTGGTCACTTGCTCAAGACCACCCAGGCAGAGGGTAGAGGCTCAGAGATCCTAATTATTTGTATAAGAATGTGGCAAGTGGTTTCATTTTGTTAGCAGTAGAACCATAAGAATTCGGTAAGTACAATTCAAACTATAATCATTACATTCTAATAACAAGTTCTCTGAAGTGTGACTATTTTTCTTGCTTCTTTTCACTGCAATCTAACAGCAGCTCTAGACCAGAATCTGATTTTTGAGTCATAACACTTATCTTAGATTTCATGGTTCTATGAAAGGAATCTGAGAAACCTGGATAGTAATAAATAATCTGAATGCCTTTTCTGTGTAAGGTGCATTTCTAAGCACATACACATGTTATTTAGTCCTGGGACTACTCCCATGGTGTAGTCACTGTTATTATCCATGACTGGCAAACGAGGCAATTGAGAGATAGCATATTTGTGAGACTTCATCAAAGTCACACAGCTATATAAGTGTGCACTATTAATAGTATTTGATTTATTTTTCATGAGTATAACTTATTAATATTATTACTTTCACTTTGCAGACAAGAAAAATAAATAGATGACCAAAAGACTCAAAATGCTATTTGAAGATGAGATAAATGCTTATTAATAAAATCAGGATTTGAATCAAGTTCTACTTTAAGAGTGTTCATGTTTTTTATATGTGCTACCTCTGGAAGTTTTCCATAAAAGAAACTATTGGTCATTTTTGGATGCTGCTTTGATGTGCTGGGTTTTTTCCAGAACCTACTTATTGGGCATTAACACACCTCATCATGGCAGTTTATTAAGCAATACATTTACTAAGGTACATTTCTGCCAATAGGACTCTGATATTATTAGGACTCTGATTTATTACATGCATGTGACTTTTGGATGATCGGTACTGAATGAGTGCCTTATCACAGAGAAACCAGGCCAGAAAGGCCTGGACAGTAGCCCTGAACCCACAGTCTCCATTAACTCTGATAGATTTCTGTGGAAAAATCTAGTAGACATGAGACTGTTGCCATAGACCAGGTCACCAGTTGACAAGTGAAGCATCAGAATCTCTGAACTAATGGCAAAACATACCTCTAAGGAATTTAAAAGAAAATTCTTCAAATGTCTAGACAGATAGTCAACTATTTCTGGCCTAGTGAAAACTATCAGTGAGGAGCAGGATCTTGCCATTGGATAGAGTTTTGGCTTCTAGACTGGTGAAAGGAAAAAAGGGAAGAAAGACTTCTTTTGAGTGATAAGCCAGGGGGCCTTCTGTACATTCAGAGAAGTTAGGTGCCGGTAATCAGGATTAATAAAATGAATAGTGATGGGATGGAAGCTATGGCCACCTGATGTTGACCTCCATAAGGTAGAGGCTAGAGATTGTAAAGCATTTTTTTTTTAACTTAAGTCAGGTGTAATGTTAAAAATTAGAGAATGACTCAGTGCGAGATTGGGAAACTCATGAGGTTAATCTTAGGGATGTTAGAAACAGACCCTGTTGTCTCAAATGTAGACAATTACTCATGGGTTCATAAGAGCAGATGAGGACATTTTTAGAGATAATATCAATCACGCCTTTATGCCAAAACTGAGAACAATGATCAAGAGTATATCTGAAATTGTATGTCAGAGATAGCTAAGATGAAATGAGTTCTTAGTATGTGTGACCTAAAGCCATTATATCAATTTGCTATTTATATTTGCCTCTGAAGAAGAAACTATAATTATCTCCATTTTGCAGATGAGATAACTGAATTATGGAAAGGTTAAAAGTCTGGTCAGATGATATAAGATTTTGAGGTAGCAGAATTGGGAAAGGTGAATTCAATTTAAAGCAGAACAGGAATGAGGACACCAAGCAAGGCCTGCAGGATGTTTCTGTAACTCTTGCTCTAAACATGCAAATTCAGTTCCTAGTCCCCATGCAATTAGCCTAATAGCAACCTTTAACCAAGCCTGCTTCTGAACTTCTTAGTGCCATACTCTGATCTTCTATGGATAATAATAATAGTTAAGATGAATCAGTTTCTTACCCTGTGACCAGAATTGTTCCAATGGCTTTACATCCTGGGGCATAGCCAGTGATACTCAGAAAGCCTTCCTCTCTCCTCATAATGGAGCCTCTTTCAGTCAGCCAGACGCCCATGTAGTGGTGTATATCACTTCTGGGCTGTGGCAGAGAATATCCCATGCCAATCCTCTGGACTCTTTCCCTGTTGCAGCAAAGTGGAGCCTCTTGTCCAGATGGTCAAGCCACAGGATTCAAGCAGCATGGATTGCTGAACAGCTGTGTGGAGGTCAGTTGCCTTGGAGGCCTATCCCAACCCACGGATGACTTTGTGCAAATGAGAGATGAACCTTTGTTGGGTTAAGCCATAGAGACTTTAACTTATTTCTCAGCACATTTTGGCATACCCTGACTGGCAACACATATGTAACTTACTTAATGCACTCAAAAGTCTTACAACTGTTATATAAAAAAAGAGAAATCCAGAGATGTTAAAGGTCACCAAGCTAGATCACAGCAAATTCAAATACAAATTCAAGCAGACTCACCCCAGAGATTGTGCACTTCCTTACCACATGCTCCTTCATGCTTACAGTCACAAAAAGGTACATTTTGAGGGACTACATTAAATTCATTAACAGTGCATTTTGAATCATATTTCAAAAACAACTTCCAATATAACAATGTTAAAATGGAATTTCATTGAGCCATACCTATTAAAGCCAGAAACAGGGCTCTATCATGTTCCATCTTCTGTCAAGAATTTCGAACTCAGAAAATGACTGGAATAAAAATAGCATGAAAAAGCTAGCTTCAAAATTAGAGAGATTCTAATTTTAGCATGCTACAGATAACACAAACAAAACAAATTGCTCAGTTGAAGAATGGGAATAAGATTCTTGAAATTAAATGATTTCAATTCTTATGGGAACATTCCACAGAATAAAATAGGTAAAAGCAAACCAGTGAAGGATTGGCTTCATTAGTATAAAGCTACTAATAGTAAATAATGATCTCTAGAGAAGATAAAAATTTGTTTTTTAATGAGAAAAGGACTTACTTTATGATGATTATATAGTAAACAACAGAAAAGTGTATCCAGAGAGAGAAAGGGAGCAAAAGTGGGAGAGAGAGATTAGTTGCTTTTTGCTAACCAGTTCATAAGGATGATTAGAGGAGACCGTAATTGATTACTAATATCTCTCACCCTGGACACAGAGAAATTATGGAGAATTAATCTTTAGAGTTATAATAAAATTGATGATAATAAATGCCATATGTTATTGTCAATGTAGAAAAAAACAATAGATGAGAAAAAATAAGCTAGATATTGATTTGTTTCTTTCATTGAGCCATAACTATGAAGGTCAGAAACAGGACTCTCCCTTGTTCCATCTTCCGTCAAGAATTTCTAGAGCTAGAGCTTGATCAGGACACTCTACAGAACCCTTACACGTGCATCAAAAGAACAGTAGCATTAATTTTTTCCAGTGTTTATAGAGTTGCTTTCTATGTACTGCAGACTACTTGAAGTGTTTTGGATGAATTAACCAATTTAATTCTCACAACCCATCTGGTGCTATTATTATCTCATTTTCTAAAGAAGGAAACTGAAACAAAGAAACTTGGACAATTTTCCAGTGTCACAAAGATGGAAAGTAGTAGAGGCAGGATTTAAGCCAAGTGGCTCCAGAGTCTGTGTTGTTAACAACTGCCCTTTCTTCCTCTCTCAAGTTATTGCGTGGGTGGCTGGTAATAACACCTTCACCCTGTGGTTGTTGAAGGAACAAGAGGCTTGGAATCAGAAGAGTTGAATTTGATTGCCATCTACCTCCACCACTTAACAAATGTGAGACCAGGGACATGTAGGTTCTTTTTCTACTTTGACATTTCTGATTCATGATCCACATACACTCTACAGGGTCATTGTTATGATTAGTAAACTAGGAGAAGATTTAGAATGTGCTTTGAGAACTTCTAAGTGCTCTCTCTATGTGGGGGATTACATCTCAGGTACAATGTGGTACTTAGATCGACCCTGAAAATACTCCATGTAATTTCCTGTGTATATCAGTGATCTTAGGCTGCCACAACAAAATGACATAGACTGGGGAGCTTAAACTACTGAAATTTATTTTGTCACTGTTCTGGAGGATAGAAGTTCAAGAAGCCAGGATGCTGTATCAGCATGGTTGGGTTCTGGTGAGGATTCTATCTCTGGCTTACAGATGGCCACTTATTCCTTACAGGAAGAGATAGCAGAGGTAGCAAAAGAAAAAGAGAGAAAGAGTGTGTGTGTACACACAAGCATGCACACACTGTCTGGTGTCTCTTCTTTTAAGAGCACTAATCCTATCATGAAGATCCAACCTCATGACCTCATCTAACCTGATTACCTCTCAAATGTCCCATCGCCAAATACGATCACACTGAGACTTACCTTCAACATGTGAATTTGAGGGTGAGGACACAAATCAGTTCTATAGCACTGGGCCAAAATTGAAGAATTTCTTTTGTGTATTTATTTTGGGTAGGGTATTGGGATACAGGTTGAATACAGGAAGAAAAGGCAAACTTCTGAAAACAGGATTTGGTGTTTGGTGAATCCATATTACAAGAGAAAAAAAATTATAAGTTGGGTATAAGTCTATTTTCAATGTGATTGTAAAATGCTTTGCAAAAGAATGCCTTTCACTGGAGAAAGGTCATAAAAAGTACCATTTTTGAGTTATTTCTCTGTGGTAGGTAAGAACTGGCTGCCAAGCTTGTTAGATCTTGGCTTTAATCTTGATTTTGCCATTTTGTATGACCTTGGATAATTCATTCAACCTCTCTAAGTCTCAGTGACCTTACCTGTAAAATGAAGACTTTAATCACATTTGATGTTTGAGATTGTTTGAGAACTAAGTACACGTCTAATTCTTTATGGGAATACCTTGTATTATGTCCTCAATAATTAGGAACTATTGTTATTGCTGAGAAGTAATTAAGCTCTCCTTTTTCTAATTTTTTACTTTCATTCATGTGCCACATATTATATGGCAGTCATTACCCTTCTATTTCATGACTTTTTCTAGGAAAAAATTTTTAAGATATTAATAATCCAAACATTTACTCATGTATTCTTTTTTTATTTCAGGTTAATGTGAGGGTACAAACAAGTAGGTTATAATATTTGCATTTGTTAGGTAGAGTCCCTCTTGTAATTATGTCCCACACCTAAAAGGTGTGCTATATATCCTTACATTGTGCCTGTTAAGTGGGAGAACACAAATTCCCTCCCGTCCTCCCTTTCCGCCAATCATTTATTCCCCCTCCTTATAACTTGAATAGAACTGAATTTTTCTCTTATGTGGGTGTGTACCTACTGGCTTCATATTAGTGTTGAGTACATTAAATATTTGCTTTTCCATTCTCGTGATACTTTACTAAGAAGAATGTGTTTCAACTCCATCCAGGTTAACACTAAAGATGTAAAGTCTCTATTTTCTGGCTGAATAGTACTCTGTGTATACATATACCACAGTTTGTTAATCCATTCCTGGATTGATGAGCATTTAGGTTGTTCCACATCTTGGTGATTGTAAATTGAGCTACAATAAACTAGTGCAAATGTCCTTATGATAAATTGATTTTTTTCTTCAGAATAGAAGTGTAGTAATGGGATTCTGGGATCAAATGGGAGGTCAAATTTGAGTTCTTAAAGGATTCTCTATATATCTTTCCCAAAAGGCTGTATTAGTTTGCAGTCCCATCAACAGTGTAAAGGTGTTCCCCTCTCTCTACATCCATACAATCATCCACAACTTTGGAATTTATGATGTGGGCTATTCTCCCTGAGGTTAGGTGATATCTCTGGGTGGTTTTGATTTGAATTTCTCTGATGATTAGTAATGATGACCATTTTTCATGTGTTTATTAGCTATTTGTCCATCTTCCTCTGAGAAGGTTCTGTTCATGTCTCCTAACCAGTGATAGATGTGATTATTTACTCTTTTTTTGTTGACTAATTTGAGTTCTCTGTAGATTCTAGTTATCAACCCATTTGTTAGTATATACTCTGCATATACTTTTTCCCATTCTGAAGGTTGTCTTTTTGCCTTTTTTTGTGTGTGTCCTTAGCTGTACAGAAGCTATTCAGTTTAATTAAGTCCCATTTGTTTATTTTTGTCATTGCTGTAATTGCCTATTTTCTTAAGTGGTCTTGATAGAAAAGGATGCTGTATTTTATCAAATCTTTTTTCTGAATCTATTGAGAGGATATTATGGTCTTCTACTGAAAGAGTGAATTACATTTATGGATTTGCATATTTAAACCAGCCTTGCATGCCTGGGATGAAACCTACTCGATTGTGATGTATAATTTTTTTGACACATAGCTATAATCTATTATCTAAGATTTTACTGAGTATTTTTACATAGATATTCATTAGTAAAATTGATCTGTAGTTATCCTTTTTGATTAGATAATTTCCTGGTTTTGGTATCAGGAAATGCTCACTTATTTGATGTTTGCTTCATAGAACATGTTGGAGAAGGTAACTTCCTTCTCAATGTTTTTAAATAGGTTCTGCAGTAGAGGTGTAAGCTCTTATTGAAGGTTTAATAGAATTCTGATGTAAAGCCATCTGGTTCAGGGCTTTTTTGTTTTAAGATTTTTATTGTTTCTTCAATATCAGTGCTTGATATTGGTCTGTTCAAGAGATCTATTTCTTCCAGGTTTATTCTAGAGCGATGGTGTAACTCCAAGTACTGGTCCATTTCTTTCACATTATCAAATTTCTGGGTGTAGAGTTTGTTATAGTCACAGATAATCTCTCACATCTCTGTAGAAGCTGCTATTACTTCCCCTTTTTCATTTCTGGCTGAGGTTAGAAATCTTGCTTTTCTCTTTGTGGTTAATCTGGCAAAGGTTTACTGATTTTGTTTATCTTTTTGAAGAACCAATTTTTTGTTTCATGAACCTTATGAATTATTCTTTTGTTTTCAATTTCATTTATTCATGATTTAATTTTGGATATTTATTTTCTTTACTAGGCTTAGAATTGGATTACTCTTCCTTTTCCATTTTCTTGAGATTATTCATTGGTTTGTTGACGTGCTCTCTTTCTGTTTTTAGGATGCATGCATCTACTGCAATAAATTTCCCTCTTAGGACTGCTTTTGCAGTGTCCCACAGGTTTGGTAGCTTGCCTCTTCTTTGTTGTTATGTAGGAGGAATTTTATAATTTCTTTCTTTATGTCTTCCTTGACGCAATTGTTATTCAGCATAAAGTTGTTTAATTTTAATGCTTTTGTGTGGGGATGAAAATTTTAATTTTTCTTTTTTTCTTTTTCTTTTTTTTTTTTTTTTTTTAGAGACAGAGTCTCATTTTATCACCCTTAGTAGAGTGCCATGGCATAACAACTCACAGCAACCTCCAGCTCTTGGGCTTAGGGAATTCTCTTGCCTCAGCCTCCCAAGTAGCTGGGACTACAGGCTCCTGCCACAATGGCCGGCTATTTTTTTTTTGTTGCAGTTTTCCTGGGACTGGATTTGAACCAGCCACCTTTCGTATATGGGGCTGGTGCCCTACTCACTGAGCCACAGGTGCTCCCCGGGATAAAAATTTTTATTGGAGTTAGTTCCACCTTTATTGCCTTCTGGTCTGAAAAGATGCAAAATATACTTTAAATTATTTTAATTTTGTTGAGGTTTGATTTGTGTCCTACATGATCTATTTTGTAGTATGTTCCATAAACTGATGACAAGAATGTATATTCCTTATTTCTGGGATGGTGTATTCAGTATATGTCTATTAAGCACAGTTGCTCTTGCATTTCAATCTATTGTATCTTTGTTTAATTTCTGTTTAGAGGATCACTCAAGTTTTTCAAGAGGGGTATTAAAGTCCCCAGCTATTATAGTGTTGTAGGTTGTCATATTGTTCAGACCAATTAGGGTCTGTTTCATAAATCTCAAGCATTTAAATTGTGTACATAAATATTTAGTAATGAAATGTCCTCTTGTATTGTTCCCATTACAAGTATGAAGCGACCATGTTTGTCTTTCTTAACTTCAGTTGTTTTAAATCCACTTGTATCTGAAAATAAGTTTTCAAACTCTCATTTCTTCTAATTTCCATTTGCCTGAAGTATTGCTTTCCAACCCTTCACCCTGAGTCTTATTTTTTCCTTTGAGGTTAGTTGTGTTTCCTGGAGAAAGCACATAGACTTCTGCTTTTTTATCCAATTGGCCAGTCTATTCTTCTTTGGTGGGGAATTCAAGTCATTAATATTTATAGAGAGAATTGATAATTGTGGGGAGGTGTATTTGTCTTATTTTTGTGAAAGCCTGTTGTTTAATTTTATCCTTGGTGTCACTATGGAAGCTAGGTTTTTGTCCTTTAGTTTGTGGCTATTTACTTTGCTGGTAGTCCATTGTGATGTTCAGTGTGGAGAATAGGTCTAAGTATTTCCACTAGAGCTCGTTGTGTTGTTGCAAATTTCCTCTATATTTGCATATCAGTAAAATATTTGATTTCTCCATTGATTTTGAAGCTTTGTTTAGCAGGATACAGAATTCTGGGCTGGAAATTGTTTTGTTTAAGAAGGTTAAAAATAGATGACAATCTCTTCTGGCTTGGAAATTTTCAGCTGAAATGTCCACTGTTAATCTGATGAATCTGTCGCTGTTGGTCATTTGGTACTTAATCCTGGATGCTTGCAGAATTTTCTCTTTCATCTTAATTTTAAACAGATTCATTACAATGTCTTGGAGGTGTTGATTGTGTTGAGATGACCTGTGGTTCAATATCCCTCTAAAACAGCAGTTCTCAACCTGTGGGTCGTGACTCATTTTTAACAATGAAAATATATTGCAGCATTAGGATGGTTGAGAACCACTGCTCAAAAAGGAGTATTTTCGAATCTTTAATGATACTTGGGAAATTTTCATTTGTGATATTCTCCCATAGGGCTTCCTCTCCTTTGGGACATTCTTCTTCCCCTTCAGGGATCCCTATAATTTGTATGTTTGAAGGTTTTGTGAAGTCCCATAATTCTCTGAGCAAATGTTCTATTTTCTTTTTCTTCCTTTCAGCCTGTGTAACTACCTTAGCTAGCTCAGGGCTTTATCTTCTTGTTCTGAGATGCTTTCTTATCCATGGAATTATCTATTATTGATACTTTCTTGCTTCTTTAAGTTCACAGATTGACTTGTTCAATTCCTTGAGCCCCACTATATCCTTTTCATATTCTTCATATCTTTTATCCATTTTTTGGTTCTGTTTTTGGATTTCCTTTTGATTATTTTCTATTTTCTCATCAATTCCCTTTATTATTTTTGTTATTAATATTTTAAGCTCCCTTTCTGACATTTCTATTATTTCTTTATAGGTGGAATCCTCTGCAGTTGCTATCTCATGACACCTTGGCAGAGGAAGGGTTGCTCTGTTCTGTTTTTTTATTTGCTGTTAATTCCTCCTCATGTATGTTTTCTTCTTGCTCACTTCCTTCACCTACTTTTTCTTCTAAATCCCTCCTTACCTTTAAATTACCTTGTCACTGAGTTTGGGTGTTAAAGTGGCCTTCTGGTATAAGGCCAAAAGGAAGAGAAGGGTAAAGAGTGAGAAGGAAGAAAGTAAAGAAAAAGATTTTAGAAAGAACAAAAGGGGTGTGTATGAAAAGAAATTATTGAAGAAGAGAAGAAGGACAGAAAGAGATAAAGGGAGAGTAGGAATTGTGGTGGTCAGCTTTGACCCACACCTGCAACTCCAGGATGTTGGGTGGCCAAGCTGGGTGGGTCCTTCAAAGTCAGGGTCTCCTTGCCAGCCTGAGAAAAAGCAAGACACCATCTCTACCAGATCCCCCAGCCAAAGGTGGCTGAAGTTCTCTCTCCCCTGTCTCATTGTGAGTAGCTGATAAGGAAATGTCTCTAGTCCACCATTTTGCTTGAACTCATGAGGACATTTTAGTATGAATGTTCAAATGTTGTTAGATGCCATCCAGGACTTAGAATCTTTGGCCACTTGTCTGGCACCAGTCCTGGGGGGCTCAGAGACCCCTGGACAGTGCATCACTGGGTAGCCTGGAGTCTTTGAGGTTGTCTAATTCCCCTCCCCCTAAGCCAAGTGACTCTTCACTACCAGTCAGTGGACAAATTTCAGAGCTGGCACCTAATTTATTCTTTAATTCATTGATTTGATGAATGTAAAGAAACATCTTTTCTATTGCTAGGGTACTCTACTTAGTAACCTGCTACTGTTCTTAGGACTTAAAAGATGTTCTAGGAAAGTGTACATTCTCCAATTTCAAAGATAGTCTTTGTCTTGAACCTCTGCTACTTCAATCTCTTGATCCTTAATGATAAATATTCATGTGTCTAATTTATGGTTCAATCCCTCAGCTTGAAAGGTCTTAAGGATGCAACAGTGAACTATTGGTACACAGACTCATCCCAATTTTCTTAGGAAGGCTTTCAGAAACTTGATCCTTTCCATTGGTCAAGCAAAATCCTTTTACCCATTCTTGACTCCTCTCTTCTCTCACACATGCACTTCCTGGAAGAATCTATTTAGAATCTAACCACTTATCATTTTTACCCCATCCATTCTCATCCAAGCTACCAACATCGCCCATGTGGATTATCAATAAACATTCTTCTTTTGGTTCTTTTTCTTTCCACCCTTGCCTCCCTATATTATGTTCACTATACCAGAAAAATTATTTTAATTTCCTGCATTAATACAGCTGACTCAATTTATTCTTGCTTATTGTATTAGCATACTTGCATATAGGCTAATAATTTGAATAACAGAGTTAAAATCTATTTGTTACTATTGCCGATATCTGATTATGGTCTGGAATTTAAAAATATGAAAGGGGGTGGCACCTGTGGCTCTAAGGAGTAGGCCACCGGCCCCATATGTCAGAGGTGGTGGGTTCAGACCCAGCCCTGGCCAAAAACCACAAAAGAAAAAAAAAACAAGAAAGAGAAAAAGTTTCACATGTGTATGTATTATATATGAATACATACAAATATAAATGTTTATACATAAACACACATAGATGAGTGTTCTCCAGAATGTATCCATCCATATAATATGAAATATAGAGATATAAATGACACGATACTTTATACATATATCTATATGTATATACACACATATATATCTACTCATATATATATATATATATAATACTCATATATATGAAACTTTATATTTACTTTATATACTATATATACACTTTATATATACTTTATCTATATAAAGTATACATATATATAAAGTACATGTACTTTATATAGATATGAGTATACTTTATATATATGTATACTCATGTATATGAGACTATGTATATATAATCTTATATATATAAGATTCAAGATGAATCTTGAACTAAGAAGATAAAATTTGGATTATTTATATAAAATATTAATTTGCTAAAATACTAGAATTCAAGTCTAGATATCCAAATTTCTTGTGTAAAAGTCAAGTGCAAAGGGCATAAACTTTTGTTTGGGTCACAGGCTTAGGCATGATATGCTGAGGGAGGAGACAGAAACTGCTTCTCTCAACAGAGGTTGACAACTCTCAGCTGAACACACAGAACTTCCATCACAGATTCAGGATCAAGGGACACAGTCAGATTCCTAAGGATAGTTCCCTCTTAAAAAATAGGTAATGCTCAAGTAGTGCATTTGAAAATAGATTGTGTGGAATGCACATTTTTTTCCCATAAAATGTGTTATAAATGGTATTAGGGATGGGGGAGGGGACTGTACCATGGCTAAAACATAAAAGGTTATTGAGCCCATAATAGACCTGAAACTCAGCACATTTATTACAGAAAAATAATTCTCTTGAAACTAATAATGAAATAAAACATAAAAACCTATAAACACTAATTAAAGAAAAATGGCTTATTTCTCTTGAGTGCTACTGCTTATAAAGGCACAGTTTTTAATTAAAAGAGGATGAGGACAAAGAAGAAGGTGTGGATAGAAATTTTAAAGTGGACTGCTAAGAACTCACAAAGATTTTAAATATTAGTAGCTTTGGTTATTGTCTTATTTCACTTTGAAACATAAACTTTGTTTTTTTCTTAATACAAGTGCATACATTTATAGAATTATTTTTGTGATTATAAGCCATGATGTGCATCAATAGTTTAATTCTCAAAAGACAGAATGGAAGACAAAAAAATTAGGAATTAAATTAGGAATTAATTTGATCATAAATTAATCTCAAGAAACTTAAAAGAAGTTAGAAAGATAAATGATGTATATAAATATATGAGAAACGTTGTATAATAGTAGAATTAGCTGAGAAAAAAAGGAGACATTGTGTTCAACCTCTGTACTTGTAGGTGAATAAGGAAGATAGTAAAGAGGTGATCTTAGATCATACAATGTCATAAGAGTTAACTCTAGACAGCCTGTGGCTAATAAGGAAAATATATGCTTGATCAAATATTATATATGTGTAGGAATGAATTGGTTGCTATCTGATATTTATCATCCAGGAAGTCCCTTTCTTTTCAATTATCTCTGTGATTACACATACAATAATCTGATTTGCTGGTAAAGCATTTGAATTGAGCAGAAAAATAATTATGAGATTTTCATTATCTTTACATTTCCTTTAGCTCTTCTGATATATGTTATCCTACCTATGATTAAAGATACCAAAAGCTGAGCTTTCAAGCTCTAACCACTACAGAACATAAAGCCATAAGATTTTGTGGTTATTTTAAAATGAACTGAGTAAAGACTGAAAAAAAAAATTTCACTGTGTTTTCAGTCAAATAATCTAGCATTAAAAATTAATGCATCCAAATTTCACTATTAATATAGTTTTATCAGTGTGTAATGTACCTAAGAGTACTATTAGCTTTTTACTTGGAAAGAAAGTAAGGGCACACCCCAAGTGCCTGAGGGGCAGCACAGGTTCCACAGCCAACCTGCTAGATTCCAACGGAGTTTCTTCCACTTAAATTTTAATCTTTATGTGCCTCATCTTTGTTATCCATAAAAGGAGGTTGTTGTGAGTATTAAATGAGTTAATGCATGTAAGAAACTTATATAATGGCCTGACACATAGTGAGAACTCCATAAATATTAGCTATTATAATTCCTATTAAACATTTTGATTAACAGTTTTTGTATCTGCCTGAAATTAGATTTCAGTCTCAAGAATATTGGAATACACTCAATGTCAAACTATGACAAGCATGTATTGATTTTTCTTGTGCATTTTAGGAAGCATCTAGGATATTGTAGCGTTTCAAGGTCATTTTCCCTGACCAACAGATGTCAATACTTTTTATATTTTTGAAGAATGCTTATTGTGGTATTGTAAAACTCATGATAAGGTTAAAGTTCAAATGTTTCATTTTAATTTAAAAAATTGCTGCTAAGAGATGTTTTGTACTTCACTTACAATCATGTTCTCCAGAAAGCCTACTGTGACTAGCAGCTGCCACAGATTAGGGCTCCCAGTTCCTTCCATATCTTTTGGTAGGGTTCCTTTCCTAGCATTAACCAGCTGGATCATTCCTCACCTGGCTCTCCCAGATCTGTACAGACACATACAAATTGGAATTGTATAACTCTCACTGTTATGCACTGTTTTGTGTAACTTCCACTTGTATCTCAAGTTTATGTCTAAAACATATACATGTCCCAACTAAATCTTCTCATTCTCCACATTTCCTACTGGAAGTACTCCCCCATGAAAGGGGACATGTGTTTCTCAGAGCTATCACATTGTTATGTTGCCTTTAGTTCTTCAAACCACATATCCTGTGAGTCATCCAGCCTGACATTTCTCCCTTACTGTATCTTTGATCTTTTACTGCTCTCATACCAGCAGGTTCTACTTTGTCAATTATGACTATTACTAAGATTTACACTATCTGCCCTAGATTACTAAGGTCTTGCCCTCTACTGCCTAATGCATTTTTCTTTATGGCGGTTATTGATCTTTCTAAAACACAAATATGATGTTTAAGTCCAAAAATGGTTTCCCTCTATTGCAGACTAAAATCTAAGCTCATAAGTTAAGATAAAAGGTTATGCATGACCTGTTAACTCCTGTACTTCCATCTCAGGTCCATGATATCATATGTGCAATGGGATAGTTATGGTCATTATATGAGTTACTATGCAGAGACTTAGATCACTGGCTGGCACATAGTGAGCGTTCAGTAAGGTCCAGCTGTTCTGATTACCTCCAAGAAGATCTATCTTTCTGTCAGACTGAATCATAGACAGGCCACAATTCTTCCTACCTCTGAACTCTAGAACACATTAATGTGAAATTCAGTGTTCACCACAATTATCATACTTATATTCTGAAAAAAATATCTTTGTTTTCTTGGCATTTTTTATTGCTGATACATATGCTCCTATGGATAAAGATCGTGCTTGCCTTTTTAAGTACTGTTTACCTCACATTAGGTGCAACACACACAAAATACGTGCCCAATAACTATACATTGATAAGATCAAATTGTTTTAGCCATAGCATATAAGTACAGAAGTTATATGACGGGTTCTTTCTTCATGAAAAGAAAGAATAGTTATAATTAGCAGCAAAACTAGTATCAGAATTCTTGTCTTTTGGTTTCTAATTCAACATTCATTAATTCATTCACAAACATGTTTCTATGCCAGATAGATTCTATGCTTCTAAAATTTATTAAGAAGTCAGACACATTTAAAATAACCATACACAGTTTAATAAGTCTAGTGAGGCAAGCATAAGGTTCCTTGAGGACATATGAAAGGAAAGTGGCACATCTATCTGATGGCGTTGAGAAAGCCATACTGGAAGAAGCAATGCTTGAAGAAGGTCTTGTAACCAGTTAATCAGGCAAAGAAAGAAGGGGCACACTTGAGGCAGAAGAAAATGCATGTTTGCTGGAGATATTTCATACATGAGGTAGATACATGGTATTGGAGGGCCGAGGAGCAATATAATTTAAAAAAAAAAATCAAACTGAAAGTTTAGCGATGGCCTGCCATTAAGAAGCATCATTATTTAAGGCTGCATAATATTTTGCAGCCTTAAAGAAAGATGGAAATTTTACCTCTTTCTTGTTTACATGGATGGAGCTGGAACATATTCTTCTTAGTAAAGTATCTCAAGAATGGAAGAAAAAGTATCCCATGTACTCAGCCCTACTATGAAACTAACTTATGGCTTTCACTTGAAAGCTATAACCCAGTTATAACCTAAGAATAGGGGGAAGGGGGAGAGGGAGGGAAAGGAGGGCGGATGTGGGTGGAGCAAGGGTGATTGGTGGGATTACACCTGCAGTGCATCTTACAAGGGTACAAGTGAAACTTAGTAAATGTAGAATATAAATGTCTTAACAATAACTAAGAAAATGCCAGGAAGGCAATGTTAACCAGTGTGATGAAAATGTGTCAAATGGTCTATGAAACTACTGTATGGTGTGCCGCCCCCCCCCAAAAAAAAAAGAAATCTAAAAACATTATAGGTTATGTAACATAGTTAATTACTTTTACAGAAATGAAAATTCAAAGGGACTTCCATGAGTTTCCACAGTGAATTAATAACAGACCCTATGTCAAAAACTAGGTTTCCCGCCCTACCATAATCATTTTTACTATTTATATTCATCCTATAACATCATGTTGTAAACCCCACCTATACAAAGTAAAATATATTTAAAAAGAAAAAAAAAAGAAGCATTATTATTTTCTTATTCCTGAATTGTAGTTGGCATGTAAAGTAGCAAGTACTAGAATGTATTGGGGGAATTCCTCATTTTAGCTGTCTTTAAAACTAATCCCATTTAATCTTTTATTTGATTAGAGAGAAAGAGCATATCCAGGACCCACAGCCCCACATTCCACTTTGTGGCAAGGTTAATGTATTGAGTGACCCTAAAGGTCTGCTCTTTTCTCTTTCTCAACCTGTCTAGCACACTGACTACCTGTGTTCTGCTTTGTGACCTTGAAGAAGTAACAGGTGGCCCCAAAGGCTGGAAGCAGGGTTTCCCTACTCAGGAACGGGATGATATAGGAATGGGGAAACATAAAAGGGTAATTCTAATCAGAAATCCAAGCCATTTTATCCAATACACATGTTTCAGGGGGGAAAAAGGTTTATATTTGTTCCTCAGGTGGTTCAGAACCCACAGAAAGAAACATGAGCAGTTCTGAAATGGTCTTCAACAGTTTTATTGGTCATTTCAAGAAAGTGCATACTTACCTTTCAAAATGGTCAGCAACAGTAGGGGAGTTCTAAAGAAGACATTGTCTTACAGTTTACAATAAAAAAAAAAAATTCAATAGGCAGTAGTTACTGACACATCTACCTCTTTCCTGGGAGAACCCCATAATCTTTAAAGAACTACATAGAAATACCTGAACTTTGTATGGGTCACCAGAGGGCAAATGGAGCTATAAAGAAAGGTAAATTATACTTTGAATTTACCTACAGTAAAAACATTTCAAAGTACACTTGGGAAGTTGACATTATAGCACAATTTTGCTAGAGGAGACAGGATTGGACCAGTTAATTCCTCTGATGGGACTCTGAAATCCTTTTACTAAAGTCCACACAAGGATTCATTGTAAAGGGACCTGAAAGATATAAAGATAATTTGGCTATCATTTTGTCACAATAAAAAACCAGAAACGGGACTCTAATCATAGCGCATGTTGGTTTACAGTAAAAGGAATTCCATGGTCTATTAGTAGTATTAATAATATTAATGGAATATGCATTTAAAGGGATATTTTTTCCTGTAAAAGAAACTTTCAAATTCTCAGTCAGTTAGAAAAAGGATGTAAGTGTGCAGTTTAAAGATCATAATTGAAAAAGAAAATATACAATTCTCCCTTAGAGAAGTAAAAGGATTACACTGTTTAATCTTCTTTGAGTTCAATATATGTAGTTCAATCCAGAGGGACTCCTGTGGGGATTTAATTAACGATATTTTGTGGCTCCAATTAGAATGAGATTCTTAACCTTTCTAATGTGCTGACCTACCTTTATAGGGAAGGAAAATTATACCACAGGCATACCAAGTAATTAAATTTACATTAATGCTACCAAGAAATGTGAGCAACTTTTTCTTATTGAGAAATACTCCAAAAGGTCAGTAGGTCTGACAAATTATCCATTCTTAAACATAGTAAACAATTTCTTGGCATGACAAACAAATCCAGAATGCCTTGTTCTCGTAATATCAACATCCAAATTATGCCCTTGGGGTATATGAGTCATTACTGGGCTGCAAATCAGGTGGGAGCCAGGCATTTATTCCGATAAAGAAGTTCCAGTTATAGTCCCCACTTAACTCAGGCCTGATAGAAAGCTCTAGAAAGGGCTAAGGCAATGTGTTGATCAAAATGATGAACTACTCCTCAGTTGGTACAAATTACTTAAATACAAACAGTGTTCAGGTTTTAGATAAAAGTGTTTTGCCAAGTGAAATAAGCTAGAAACAAAAGAATAAATATTGTATGATTCTACTTACATGAGGTACTGAGAAGGTTCAAATTCATACAGATGAAAAGTACAGCAGTGAATACCAGGAGGGAGCGGGAAGAGTAGGGAATTGATTCATGGGTTTTGTGTGGTTTTCGTTTGGGATGATAAAATAGTTCTGGCAATGGTTGCACAACAATGTAAATGTATATAATGTCACTGAACCGTATACTTAAAAGTGGTTAAAATCATGAATTTAATGTTATGTGTATTTTACCAAATTAAAAAATATTGTTTTACCTGATATCTAATTTGTAAAGTAGGATACCTTCTCGGGTCATCTGAAAATCACTTATCAAAGACCTTATCATACTTACCAGCCAAAGTCAGAATACAGCAACTTCAGTACAGCCTCTCTAATTTAAAATCCTCTCTAAACTTGTCACCATATTTGCTCTTTGTTCTTTTTCTAAAGTTGCATTTTATGTCCTTGAAAATAATTTATCAAGTGCCTATTATGTTCTGGGCACTGTTGTAGCTTCTGTATATAATGATGAGCCAAAGAATTAAAAAAAAAAAAAAACCTGTTATTATGGAATCTGTTAATATTATTCAAATACACTGAGCATCAGTATTATAAAACCTTAGTCATGCAACAATGAGAGTGGCAGGGTAGATGTTACTAAGTAACCTGTTTTAATAGATCTTTCTTTTAACTTTACTAAAGACCAAAATTTTTGGCACTATATAGTTTGTTTCCCTAAGAAGTATATTGAAATTAGCTCATAATTATCAAATATTTTCAGAATAAGTACCTTTTTAAAACCATGATATACTAATTATAATGACCTATTGAGTAGAATAATCATAGCTGTTTATTATTACAATTATTGTTGTAATTATATAACAATTCTACAATTCAGTAACGTTTTACTATTATGGAAAGTCTAACGTAATAATAAGTCTCATGAAACCATTGGCCATAAAACACTAAAGTTACATAAGATAATTAAAATTGATTGTCTTCCTTTAATGTGTGAATTTAAGAAAGGGATATATCAAATTGAGGGAATAAGAGAATATCTGAAAATCAAAGGTACGAGGAGAATAATCCACGTGGCTGTGTCCAAGGAATAGGCATTTGCGTTCTTCAGATGTCCTGGGACAATGTATTCTGTAGGTACATTGTCAGAGACCTGCACAAAGAGCATGTTCCGAAAACTTTCCCAGGGCTCCTATAAGATAGAGAAAGAGGCGCTCTGTTTCTTAACAAAAGAAGATTGTGGGCAAATTTTATATTTTTAAAAGACAAAAGAAAAGAATACAAAGAATAAAATAAGACAAAAATGTTATGATGGGATGGTATGTGATTTAATAATGAACATATTTTCTTTAAGATTTTAGTAAGTGCAGAAGAAAACATATATATAAATATTACATAGGATATTGATATTAAATTGACATTAACATTAAATAGGAACTCTAGAGAGACATGACGTGGAAAAAAAGCCATGCAGGCTAAAATATCTTTTCCTCTAGGTTTCTTGTAATACATACAATTAATGGCCTTGAGATTATATTGCAAGATGAATTGGGACCCATGGTTAACCCTCTAAACCGTGCTATATTGTGAATTAATGTCTTTTTTGTGATTAGTTTTCTGTTCTTATAATCGCTACCTTCTTCCCACAGATAAGTGGACTTGCTTTTAAAATGTCATATATGAATATCATATATGAATATATATATGAATAAAATAAACTGTACTCTTCTTCCCATATACTATACTCCATCCTCCATCACTACCTACCCAGGTAAGGGAAATCTTTCCTTACCTATTGTTCACAGAAAATTGACTGACAAAAGGTAGATTAATATAAGAAAAGGTCTACAAATTCACTGATGTGCACAAGAGAGAATCACAGAGTGATTAGCCCACTCGGATATGAGGTACAGGGGAGCATACACACAAACGGGAAAGTGAGAATGATTTTAAGATTGTATTAAATGAGTTTTAGGGAAATTTAATGGGAATTGAGGAACATAAGTTGGCCTTAGTCGAAATCTTTTGGGTCCACAGAGTAGATAACGGTTTGTGACTAAAGTCTGTCCAGATATGTTGACAGGCTTTAGTCTTTCTTCTTGTGATAAGAGTTCAGTTAAAAAAAACTCAGAGAAGGGAACAGAGGTAGTTGTTTTCTTCTTTGGCAGGTCCAGAATTTAAGCAGATAAGAGAATTTCAGAAAACAACTCTATCCTGTGGATTGAGAAACAGGAGAAGGGGTAGTTGAAGAAAAGGAGGCCTTAAAGCTGTTTTTTCAGCCTAGTATGACAAAGCAGCACATTGGGGGCTATTCACTTTTGGCCCCCAACATAAGCACAACCTTAATATGTGTTTTTTCTTATTTTTTTATACTTCTATAATTCTAAAGTGATATATATTTATATAAATAAGCATCATCTTATCACAGGTTTATCATTATTTATTTCAAAATATTGGATCATAGTGTGTCTTGTATAAATCTCTTCTGGTCATCTTATAGAAAATTCTAGTTTATTCTTTCTAAGGGTTATGTAACATTTTGTAGTATGAACATGCCACCATTATGCAAATGTTCCCTGATATGGGATGTTTTATTTTGCTGGTTATTAAATAAAACCTGTTGCTACAATAAGTATCCTTATAATATCTTTACTAATTGGTAATTTTATTTCTGTGGGATGAAACAGTGATTTTCTTCCAGCAGTGAATTTGATCAGTCCAATGGTCTATGTATCTTTTATTTTAGTAAGTGCTGTTAGATTGTCTTCCAAGGAGACTTGGTTCTTAACATTTCTTCCAGCAAAGTAGGAGCCCAAGTACACTTTGTGAGGCTATGGCAACTTATAGTCCTAAAATATCAAGGGTTAACACAATAAACATTTATTTTTCATTTGTGCAAAATCATATGTGACTCTGGGCAACTTTCTAGGCATATTATTCTTTATGAATTACCTCCAATTTATTTAAACTTTAGGTTGTCATTTCAACAATCATCTAGTAGTCTCCATCATATGAAGTCTCATCCGTAATTGTGGTGGCAGAGAAAGAGAGAAGAGAGGCTAATCACAAGAACAGTTAAGTACTCTGACACAGAATTCATGCATACATATTGCCCGTATTTTAGGTAGAACCCATAACATAGCCACTGCTAAAGGCAAAGAAATGATGGAGTACTAGATCCTATGCATCTAGTAAGAGAAAGATATGAGTCTACTCTAGTACTATTACAGCATCTTTATTCCCTACCCTCTGTAACAGATAATCTTCAGGGTTCCTCAAACTAGGGCCAGCGGGCCACATGCGGCAGTGTGATTGTATTTGTTCCCACTTTGTTTTTTTACTTCAAAATAAGATTTGTGCAGTGTGCATAGGAATTTGTTCATAGTTTTTTTTTTAAACGATATTCCAGCCCTCCAACGGTCTGAGGGACAGTGAACTGGCCCCCTGTTTAAAAAGTTTGAGGACTCCTGCTCTAGATGTTTTTAATTCTTGTCTCCCTGAGGGTCTTAAAACAATAACTTTAATAAACTTCATTTGTATTCCCATAGTTAATATGACTTTAAACATTTTTTTTTCATAAGGCTAATTCGTATTTTTAATTTTTTCTATGAATTGTCTATTCACATCTTTTGTTCATTTTAGGTCCTTACCCACCTTTCAGGCTTTATTTCTCACTTTCCTATTATAAAACCTATATTTAGCCAAACAGATTTCTTAATTGCCTCAAAACATATCAAGGGCTACAACATTTCCTTGTTTGTGTCTATGCTGTTAATTTTACACAGACTTTCTTCCCCTCCTCTCTTTTCCATATTTGACTAAGTCCTTTCTCTATTAAAGGCCCAACAAAAGGCCCACATCCTCCTTCCAGCATCCCCACGCTCATCAGTCTTTCTTCCTTATAATTTTCAGTTGTCATACTTTCAGTGCTTAGTCTATATAATTTTTTCTTGCTAGTTATCATTTCATAAATATCCTTCTTTATGTATTTCATAAAAATCCATGAAAACTGAGGATTTCCTACTTTTCTCAGTAAACAACCTTCCAAAATATGAACTCCTTCCTTATTTGATGATAATTCTATTCTGTTTAGTTGAAGGAATGAAGGACCAAAGATAATAAGAGATTGCACCAATGTGGGATACCTGGGACCTGGCCCATCAGTTACTCTGTTGAGTCACTACTCATAGTGTCTCTAACATGAAGATTATTATAATTTTCACACAAATGCTAACTTGATCAAATACTAATCTAGAAGCATCTATATTATCCTTTTCTACATATCTGCTACTTTAGCCATGCCAAATGGGCAACATATGGGTACTTGAGGCTGAAGTGGGTCATTTGAACTTTCACACAGCTATGCTGCCTCTTATTAATGTGTAGTACATTCCATGGAACACATGTGAATTAAAATATTGACGTATCCAAAGTACTTCACATTATCCAAAGAACAGCTTTAAAAAGTTATAAATCATAGTGTATTTGTAGTACTCTTTCTGAATTAATTTACCTGAAAAGTACCCATAGAGAATTATAAATATCCCAGTTTGTAAATGGGAATGATGAGGAAGATGAAATTGAAATTGTTTTGCAGTGTGTTAAGATACTAAAAATATCACTTAAGACCCCCAAGACAGTTTTCATCTTATGCATTTTAACATTTTGTTTGTTGAAAGAGGAAAATATGTTGAACAATAATGAAAATCTTTTTGGTCCAAGTCCTCCAAACAACTTGATTAGTTTTTCTTCTTGGATAATAATTATTCTTACTCTAGCTTAAAAGCTGCCCTTCTTCCTTCTAAATATTCTAAGTACCTTTGACACAAGTTTGTGGCAGAGCATGAAGGGAGGGTAGCTATATTTTCAAGTTCTTCAAAGTATAATGTTGGTGTTTATATGGGGATTACACTGAATCTGTAGACTTCCAGCGCTATGTTGAATAGCAGGGCCAATAGTGGACATCCTTGTCCAGTTACAGTTATAAGTGGAAATGCTTTTAGTTCCCCTCCATTCAGTATGATATTGACTATGGGTTTGCCATAGATGGCTTTTATCAGTTTAAGAAATGTCCCACATTTGCCTATTTTTTCAATGTTTTTATCAGAAAATGATGCTGAATTTTGCTGATTTTTTTTTTTTTTTTTTTTTGGCATCTATTGAGAGGATCACATGGTCTTTATTTTTGTTTCACTTATGTGGTGAATTATTTTTATGGATTTGCGTATGTTAAACCAGCCTTACATCCCTGTGACAAAGTCCGCCTGATTGTGATGTATGATTTTCTGAATACGTAGCTGTATTCTATTTGCTAGAATTTTATTGCGTATTTTTGCATTGATATTCATTAATGAAATTGGTCCGTAGTTTTCTTTTTTTGTTGGGTCCTTTCCTGGTTTTTGTATCAGGGTGACATTTGTTTCATGGAAGGAGTCGGGAAGAGTCCTTCCTTTTCAGTTTGGAGTAGGTTCTGCAATATGGCTAAAAGCTCTTAGAAGGTTTGGTAGAATTATGGTGTAAAACAATGTTATTACAAGAGAGAGACTTTTAGAATCAAACTTTCTGAGGTGGAAAGGACATAGAATTTACTTGAGTAGCTGCAGAATTCACCAGGCTCATGACCAAGGAATAGTCCTGATGTCAAACTGTGCACTTTTTGCACAACATATGTTAAGTGGCTCAGCAGAGATTCTGTGAAGCTGCTCATTCTGTTATTAGATATAGACAAAATATATATCACATCTTATACTACATCTTCATATACTGTATACCACATCTTCAATTACATAAGTAAAGACAACCTTTCACACTGCTCTTTGAACCTCTTTCTTTTTTACTTTTCAGGTTGTATCAATATTCATTTTAACAAGACATTTTCTCATTTAAATATTAGTAACTTTCATAAAAGCTATGTATATGTAAAGGGAAAATAGGATGCAACTTGGTCAAAAAATCCAAAAGGAAAAAAACCAAACAATTTTAAAAGTAAGAGACATCCAGTAAGTTTTAAAAGAAAAAGAAATCATATAAATCTATACAATATATATGAAAGGACTGACTTTTTCCATTAAAATACATATACTATCCAGTGAATACATGAATCAGAATAAAAACCGTATCCATATCTTGTTAACAAATACACATTTAAAAGAAATGTGAAATAAATAGATTAAAAGTAAGGAGACAGGCAACTGAATTTAAAAAAGAGAGAGAAGAGAAAGGAAATCAATCATAACTGCTATATTTTTATCTAAAATGATAGAATCTTTGGTTTAAATATTAAAATAAAACAAAAATTATAAGATATAGAGAATGGGGTGGTGCCTATGGCTCAAAGGAGTAGGGTACTGGCCCCATATGCCAGAGGTGGTGGGTTCAAACCCAGCTCTGGCCAAAAACTGCAAAAAAAAAAAAAAAAAAGATATAGAGAAAAGCACATGATATGGAAGATATGTCAAGTCATTATATCCAAGTACATAATAAAAAATAGTACACAAATAAGAATAATTTGGTAATAATTTCAGTGACAATATATTTTATATATATTTAATAATTGGGCAGACTAGTAGAAAAAATAAGTAAAATAAGAAACTAACAGTATATTCAGTTCATTTGATATCATGATATATAGAAATATCTTCACATTATTTGGACAGTGACTGTGGATATTGCCTGTATTTATAGAATGTTTACATAAATTATTCACATACCTAATAACAAAGGAAACCTTTATAATGGTGGTGTCCAACCTACAGCATATGGGCTGCACGTGATTTTATTTCCTGAGGAGTTTTTTACTTATCTGTGATGTCAGATATCATAAAAGTATGTACAGATTTTGTTGGGGGAAGGGTAATTAGCTTTCCTTAGTGTTTGGGTATTTACTATATAGCCCAAGACAAGTATTATTCTTCCAATTTGTGGCAAAAGAAAGATTGAACATCCCTGCACATTTAAAATATTGAGTTTTTATCAGGCTACATTCTCTAATCATAACTTTATTGAGAAATAAATTAAACAATGACTGAATTTAGATGAATATTTAAAAATTAAGATATATCAGGCTGTATGGCACACCTCTTGGAGGCAGGACACAATTGTAAGAGATACTTTACCTAACAAATACAATCAGTGTACCTAATTCTTTGTACTTTAAATGAATCCCAAACAATAAAAAACTTAAGATATAGATTTTAGATAAATCTTTAAAAATAAATTAGAAATTAGTATTTAGAAATTAGGAAAATTGAGAACCTACCATAACTTTATGTGTCAAAGTAAAAGCATTGATTAGAAGAATCACCACCACTGCAGACCTCTGGACTGTTACTAGGGAGCTGCTCAGAGTCTATGCAGTGACATTGCACCAGCTAGTGGGAACAACAGGGATCTAGTGGCTATTGATCCCAGGTTACCACACTGATGCCATTCTGAGCTCTCGGGTACAAGGAAGCAGGTCTGCACAGGACTCGGCTTTGCAATAGCTACCTTCAAATTGGCCCTGCTGGACTTAGAAGTGAGTAGGCAGAACAAATGCTCCCCTCTACCATGCCCTGTGACTGGGTGCCATGTACTCCTCCCCCCAAAGTAGTAACCGAACAGAGGCAGCATCAGGTGCCACACACACCACTGAAAGAGCCTTGCAGTGGCTGCCTCCATGGAACCTGAGCAAGGGAAGATTCCAGCTGCCTGATAATTTATATACAAAATAAATAGTATTTGCTTTAAATGAAAATGGATTAAGCTCCCTAATCAAAATATGGAGACTGGCAGATGTATTTAAAATGATCTAATCTATAGAGACCCAATTTAGTTTTAAGGACACATATATGATAAAAGTAAAAGAATGGAGAACTATGTTCTATACAAATGGTAATCAAAAGAGATCAGAGGTGACAATACCTATATCGGATAATACAGACTCTAAGTAAAAAAAAAAACTCTCAGAAAAAATATTATAATGTCAAAAGGGTCAATTCACCAGAAAGACATAACAATTATAAATATATATGCAACCAACATAAAATTACCTACATATATGAAGCAAATATCAAGAAGAGGATAGTCACACTACAATAGTTAAAAATTTTTCTACTTAGAATAACAGATAAAGCACGCACAAAGGATATCAGTAAGAAAATGAAGGACTTGCAGGACATTATAGACCAAATAGACCTAACAGACACACACCAAACATTACGTCAAATACAGCATAATACACATTCTTTTCGAGCACACAGAGCACTCTCTAAGATAGATTGCATATTAGGTCACAAAGCAAGCATTCATAGATTTAAGAAGGTTGAAGTCATACCAAGTGTATTTTATAACCACAACAAGAAAGAAACCAAATATTAATGGCAGAGACTAAACTAGAAAATTTATAGAAAATCATGTAGAAAGTAAACAGCACACTCTTAAACAAATACGTCAAAGGAGAAATCAGAAGGGAAATTAGAAAATATATTGAAACAAAATGTATGCACAACATACTAAAATTTAGGGGATACAGTAAAAGTAGCATGAAGAAGGAAGTTTATAGAAAGAAATGACTACAGTTAAAAGAAGAAAGCTATCAAATAAAAGTCTAACTTTACAACTCAAACAACTTAAAACAAACAAACAAAAACAAAACAAAACAAAACAAAACTGAGTTCATAGTTAGTGTAAGGAACAAAATAATTAAAGCAGAATAAATGAAATATAGAATAGGAAAATCGTATAAGAAAAAAAATTGAGAGTTGGTATTTTGAAAAGATCAATATAATTGACAGACCTCAGCTAGATCAACTAAGAAAAAGAGAAGTCTCAAATAAAATAAGAAATAAAAGAGTATATATTACAACTTATATCAAAAAATTAAAAAGGATTATAAGAGACTACTATAAATAATGCACCAAGAAATTGCATAACCTAGAAGAAATAAATAAATTTCTAAACACACACTACTTTCCAAGACAAAACCATGAAGATGCAGAAAATATGAATAGACCTATAACTTGTGAGGAGGTTTGATGAGGAATCAAAAACTTTTTGATAGAGAAAATCCCTAGGCTAGAAGAATTTACTTTATGGATTCTACAAAGCATTTAAATAATTAACATCAATTTTTTCAAAGAATTGAGAAGAGTACTTCTGAACTCATTTTATGAGGCCAATATAACCCAGGTACCAAAACCAGAAAAAAAGACACTAAAAATAAAAATGAACACTAATTTTTTTAGTTTGTTTATGTGCTGAATTACATTTATAGATTTATGTATATTGAACCAGCCTTGAGACTCTGGGATAAATCCCACTTGGTCATGGTGAATAATTTTTTTGATGTGTAGTTGGATTCTGTTTGTTAGGATCTTATTAAGCATTTTAGCATCACTATTCATTAGTGACATTGGTCTATAATTTTCTTTTCTTGCTGGGTCTTTCCCTGGTTTGGGGATCAAAGTGATGTTTGCTTCATAGAATGTGTTGGGTAATATTTCTTCTTTTTCTATATTTTGGAAGAGGTTTAGTAGTATAGGTACTATTTCTTCTTTAATGGTTTGGTGGAATTCTGATGTAAAGACATCTGGTCTTGGGCTTTTCTTTTAAGGGAGATTTTGTATAGTTGATGCTGTTTCAGAACTTGACATAGGTCTGTTCAACATTTCCACTTCATTCGGGCTAAGTCTTGGTAGGTGGCGTGCTTCCAGGTATTGGTCGATTTGTTTTGTATTTTCAAATTTGTGAGAGTAAAGTTTCTTGTAGTATTCGTTAAGGATTTTTTGAATTTCTGAGGGGTCTGTTGTTATTTCATCATTAC